>VDFB02058709.1:25409-71107 GCA_007258455.2 Sequoia sempervirens
AACATAAAAAATTATTGGATGTACCTCTCAAGTACCTGATAATCCATTTTACTGCATTCCAATGCTCAACTTTGGGATGACTCAAATACTTGCTAACAACTCCTACAATATGTGCAATATCCAGTCTTGTGCATACCATGGCATATATTAAACTACCTACAGTTATGGTACCTTGGACATTTTTTCTTCCTCCTCTTGTGTCTTTGGACACATATCCTTAGTCAATTTAACATGACTGGGCAAAGGTGTACTGACAACTTTTGCATTCTCTATATGAAATCTAACACCTTTCACAAGCAATTAGCCCTAAGATAAAAAAACAATTTTCTATTTTTCCTATCTCTACAATCTCTTTTCATACCAAGGATTTGTTTTGTTGCCCCCCAACCCTTCATATAGCAAAATATTTTATTAACTATTGTTTTTAGCTCACTTATGTGATCCATGTTAGACCCAAATACAAGCATGTCATCAACATATAAACACAAAATAATGTAGTTGTCATTATCCAACCTCTTAAAATAAACACAATGGTTAGAATTACACCTGTTGTAGCCTTGCTCAGCCATAAAACTATCAAATTTCAAGTACCATTGTTGAGGTACTTGCTTCAAGCCATATAAACTTTTCTTAACTGGCAGACACTAGTTTCTCCTTACCTTTGACCTCAAATCCTTGTGGTTGTTCCATCTATATTTCCTATTCCAAATCGCCATGGAGAAATGTTGTTTTAACATCAAGCCATTCTAAATGCAAATCTTCAGCAGCCACAATACTTAAAACAATACGAATAGAAGTCATTTTAACAACTGGAGAAAAAATCCCATCAAAATCAATACCCTTTTTCTGTGCAAATCCTTTTACAACTAATCTGGCTTTAAATCTTTTCTTACCTCCATCCTCCTCTTTCAGCCTGTAAATCCATTTGTTTGGTAAAGCCTTTTACCTGCAGGTAACTTGCATAAATCCCAAGTCTGATTTTCTAGCAAGGAGTCCATTTCTTCTTTCATTCCATGCTCCCACTGAACCTTGGTATCCCCCTGCATAGCTTCATCATAATATTCTGGTTCACCAGCATCAATTAACATAATAATATACAAAGAGGGAGAGAATCTTTTTGGAGGTCTACTTATCCCTTGGAAGATCGCCTACCGTGAGCTCTGTGGCATTTGTTGTTGTTGTTGTTGCCTTAGCATGAGGAACCAAATTAAACATCATTATTTGGAATATCATCCAACACATCATAATCATTTTCTTTCTTCTCATGCTGCAACAATAGATCTTTGTACAACACCTTCTCATTGAATATGACATCCCTGCTTCTCACAATTTTTTGATTTTCAAAATCCCAAAGCCTATAACCAAATTCATCAATGCCATATCCAACAAATACACATTTCTTTGATTTTGCATCAAGCTTGGTTCTATTTTCAGAATCTACATGTGCAAATGCTTCACAACCGAAGGTTTTGAGAAAAGAATAACTCACCTTCTTACCTTTCCATGCTTCCTCTGGAATACCACAACCCAAAGGATTAGAGGGACCTCTATTAATTAAATAAATAGCAGTGTTTACAGTCTCTGCCCACATTTTTAAAGGCAGCCCAACATGCAATCTCATAGTCTGTGCACACTCCATTATTGTTCTATTCATGCGCTCAGCCACTCCATTTTCCTATGGAGTCCTTGGAATCATTTTATGCCTACGAATGCCATTAGAGGAACAATAATCTTCAAACTCTTTGCTGCAATACTCACCACCATTATCAGATCTGAGACATTTTAGCTTCTTACCCGTCTCATTCTCAACCAAGCTTCTCCATTTTTTAAAAGTTTCAAATACTTTAGATTTCTACCTAAGGAAATAAATCCATACCTTCCTAGTTGTGTCTACCAATGAATGTAACATAATATAGAGAGCCACCGAGAGAAGATACCTGAGCTGGTCCCCATACATCCGTATGCACAAGCTCCAATTTCTCATCTTTCTTTTGCTTCCCATCCTTGAGAAAACTTACTCTCTTTTGTTTTCCATACACACAACTTTCACATAAATCCTTATTAACACATTTTAGACCTGGTAAAACATTATTTGAATGAAGTACTTTCGTACCTTTTGCATTCATATGCCCAAGTCTATTATGCCACAGTGCTGATTTAGAGTCCACAACAACTGTATGTTCGTCTACCTGCTGAATTGCAGCAACTGTTCCAAAACATTGACCTTTTTTTGTAACAATTAAAGTAGAAGGAATAGTATGACCTATACAAAGATATAAGGTGCCTACTTTCACACCTTTTGCTACCACTAAGGCACCCTTTGTGACCTTCCAATTTTTATCACTAAATGTAACAACACAACCTTCATCATCTAGTTGCCCTGCTGAAATTAAATTTCTGCTTAACTTTGGAACATGCCTTACCTCACGTAGTAGCCAATGATTCCCATTCTACAACTTAATCTTGATTCTTTCCTTTCCAACAATCTGATAGGGTTCGTTATCTCCTAAATAAACCAGCCCAAAATCCCCTTGGACATAATCAAGAAAATAACTTCTATGGGGGGTAGCATGAAATGAAGCCCCTAAATCTAACACCCAAGAATCATCAACATTATCAAGGGAAAGAATCAAAGCATCCTCATCAGATTTATTACTTACCACATTTGCCTCTTTACTTCTTTCATTTTTGTCTCCTTCTTTATTTTTCCGAGACCAGCAATCTTTTTTTAAATGACCCAGCTTACCACAGTACCAGCAATCCTTCTTGTCTCTAGATTGGGACTTTTCTGCCCTTTGATTTTCCTGACTTCCTACATTTCCTAGAATTAGTTTCTTTCCTTTGCTCACTCTCCTACTTTCTCAAGATTAAAAACACTACTCCATGTGGATGTTCCACCTAAGCTTTTCCTAATATTTCCTCGGCCTCAAAAATAACACCAACAACATCATCAAACTTCAATGTATTCAAACCAGAAACAGAATTGCTAATGCCATTACCAAGCTATTCCTAGATTTCAAGCAAAGAACACAAATCAAAAGAGCCCTAACTTCTTCATCAAAGTTTACTTTTATAGAAGTTAATTGACTAGTGACCGTATTAAACTCATTTAAATGATCAGTAATTGGCCCACCTTCTACCATTTTCATATTAAATAAATGCTTCATAAGAAATACCTTATTCAAAGTGGAAGGCTTTTCATATAACTTCACCAGGGTTTCCATCAAGTCTTGAGTTGTCTTTGTTTTGTAATATTGAATGCCACTAATTGTGCTAGGCATAAACGAATATTTCCAAGAGCCTTTCTATCCAAAATCTCCCAGTCCTCATCAGACATTGCTTGGGGTTTCTTGGTTTTCCCTTCCAATGGCCGCCATAAATCCTTCTAATAGAGATAGTCCTCCATCTGCATCTTCCATAACTGATAGTTCTGCCCATTAAACTTCTCAACCTTCTTACCCTCTTCCATTAGCTCCCACTCAACCGTGAGACCTTCCTACAAACAATAATCGAAACACAACCCACTCTGATACCACTTGTTAGGGTTAGAGATGGCAGATATCTAACAATTAAATGCAGATTTAATTAATAAAACAGAGAAACTAAAACACACATAGAATAAATCTTAACATAGAGAATTTAACGTGGTTCACCCAATCTGGGCTACATCCACCAAACCACAGTCATCCAATACTTTTATTATCCAGTAAAACTTATTACAATCTTGCGAATAATCGCGTTTTTCATCATACTGTAATACCCATCTGAACCCCTTTTTAACAAGCTTAGAAGCTTCCAGATTTTAGGGTTCTACAAAATTGGATTTTTCTTTTTTCATCGATTTTTCCCTTTTTCGGTGATCACACAAAAAAGTAGGAGGAAAATTTTTCTCAGGGGCTGCCACCCCCAAACCCCTGCCCGGGGCCCAGCCCGGCCCCAGACCCCGGCAAGGATAGGGGCAAGGGTGTACAGTATACCATGGGCTATACAGTATAGCATGATCAGTCACCACATACCAACATCTTCTTCTATAATTAAATAATTATTTTTAATTATTTGATTATTCATCCACCACCTCCTAAATTAAGTAATTTTTGTAATTATTTAATTCATCTATCCCTATCCATCACTTAATTTATTTTCCCATGCCATAATAATTAATTACTCTTATTATTGTTCCCTCAATCAATCTCCACCATTGATCATGATACATCATCACTCAATCCTCGCCCTTCATTTGACTTTGTGTTTTCTATAAAAGCAACCTATCAATTCCATTTCAAGGTTAACCACATTCTTTGAGATTTTACTATCACTCATATCATTCATCTTAAAGAACCACAATCTTTAAAGCTTTTTTGTCATACTATATTGAGATCTTGTTATCAATCATCTAAATTTAGCTTATTGTAAATATTGCACACTACATATCTGAGAGAAAACAAAACAAAATTGAGAAGAGAAATGAAGAAGAATCAACTTTGGCTTTGGATTTGAGGTATTATTGGTTTATTATTATTCTTTGTCATCTTGTGCTTCATTGTTAGATTAGGGTATTTATTGCTTGAATTTAGGTAGTTTTGTGGTTGCTATTGATGATTCATGTTTTCCCCCAACTTTTCCTAGTCTTGCATTGACATTTTTCATCTCATACAACATGGAGGAAGTTATTTCTTGGGAGATTGACTATCTTTCTTTGGATTAAATTATATTGTACATGGGTAGCTAACATAGTAGTTCTTGTTAAATCAATTCCCTTTTCTCCCTAAGTTACAATTAAGGGAGTAGATGTAATATTATATTGCATCGCTTTTATTAAGTTCACTTAGGTAATAAGCTTCACCCTATGTAGTTAATAAGGATGTGTGTTTCATTTGGTTAAGATAATAAAATTCCACCTATGCATCATCAATACCTTTAGTGAAGTAAATTAAGTGTCACCTCTACATTATGAACTTCTACCATTATCTCTAATTATTGACCAAGTTCCTTTATTGATTGAAGTTAACTCAAATCCTCTTGGACACATGTCACCATGACTCATTGATCCAAGAGGTTGTATATATGTATAATTTTTCCTAAAATTATAAAATGAATGGAATAGTCATCGATGTTTATTTATAGATTTTTTTTTAGAAACTAGGTTATTGTAATTAGTTATAAGATATTTATGACACTAGGTAGATTTCTTAGATGATTATAACAAAACTCTTTCTTTGAGATTTATTTTGGTGAAATCTATTGAGATTATGGATGCACAGTCCCTAAAGCTTTGGAATCTTCAATAAAGGACCTTAGCCATGAAAGATAATCAACCACAAAGGAAAGTGTTGCAACTATGGAATGCTAAATAAAGATTCTATATTGATATGAAATGATGTAATGATATATTACAAATGAACAAAATGCCAGAATATAAAGGAAAAAGAGAAAACCTAAGATGCATGAGATGTTGCCAAGTGTTATAATCTAACAACATGTGACAACATGTGAACCCTATCTAGATGATTATTAAATGTTGAGATAAGTTCTAGAAGGACAACTCATCTTCTAGAAGGAATCTTATCCCACAAACAAGGAAGGGAATATTATCCCATTTATTAAATGATTTATTAAAAATGCAACCTAGGACTAAATGAAATATGACCTAAGTTAACTTATGCTAGTGCAATAATTAATTAATTAACTACACTAACAAAATCACATTTAACGAAGAGCCTTTTTACATCTAGATTTACATATCGAATCATTTTCTTTAGCCATCAGAATTCATTGTATTTTAAGCATTAAGATGTAATGTTCCACATTTAAATATCCTTCAAAGTAATCTTGAGTAAATTTTAGGTTTTTGATCTTTGAACCCCTTTTTACCCTAAATAAATTTTATCCCTTAATTTTTTTATTGTGTCTAGATATACCTTCAATTATACCTTATCTTATTTAAATTTAGATCCAACCCCATGTTTTAAGTCCAAGTTATGAAATTTCCTCATCCAGTTACCCTTAGAAGCATTCATTCCTATATTTTCACCATTTAGCTCTAAATAGTTTTTAGGCCCAAACATACTTTATTCTCAATTTTAATTCACTAACACATCCAAATTTGCTTTAGATTATTTTCCCTATATAAAATGAGTCAATCTAAATTATTTTAAATAACTTTGAAGCATTCTTTAATTATTTTCTATCAAAGATTTATTTGGATTTAAAATATTATTGAATTTAATATTCAAACCTCATTTGGCCCATGTTCATTATTAGTTTGTATTTGAATATGTTTTGCACCTTGATTCTATTTGTTTTAACTATTTATTGCTTCAAACCATTTTTGGATGCAAATTAGTTTGTATCTAGGTTTACTTTTCCCTTGCATCTAGATTTCCCTATTATTCCTTGAGTCAACAGTCTAAGAACTAGATACTCTGGAGATATTTACATTTTTCATCCATGGATTTAAGCTTTGGAATTGGGATTTAATAAAGGAAATCTAGATTACGACACCTATTTACCTTGAGTTCGAGTTTATAAGCAAAGAATTAATAAAGAAAGAACAAGATGCAAAATCATATACACCTAGATTTATCTTGTATTCACATTTAGATATTCCTTGAAGCACCATGAGTCACATTTTAATTAGTCGACTCTGAAATATTTATTTACTATGATTGGTTCTATGATTTTGATATTAGGGGTGAAAGTGGGTTTTTGAAAGGGTCTAAATTTTCTAAAGAATGGGACTCAAAAGCATAGAACTTTTTTAGTAGAGAACTTACAAAATAATTGGTTTCTATAAGAAGCAAAAAAATTCAACAAAATCCAATAGAAAAAACTAACAAAAATAGTACAAAAAAATCACAAATATAATGAAGAAGATTTGATAGAAGACATAAACTTTAAAATAGTTAGTACATTTCATTCATATTTGAGGAGCCTGAGTGTTCCTATATTACCTCATTGTCCAAAAGATTTGATAGAAGACATAAATTTTAAAACATTTACTACATTTCATTCATCCTTGAAAATCCCAAGTATTCATATATTACCTCATTGTCCACACCAATAATATCTTTTAAAAATCATTTATTTTGAATTGGGTTCTTTTACTGGATCCCTCACCACCCATCTGATTTTTCCTCTTAATAATACAATCATGTAACATGGTGATTTTTTTAGATTTATTTATTGTGGCTTTTTATAATCTACACAAAATTCTCTAGGGAAGATGATAATTTCTCATATATTCTCTCCATCTACTCCATTCTCTTTTTATAGTTTGTGATGTCAACCAATATGAGGCTAGATTTTTTATGTTTTTTATTCCTTCTCTAAAAATTTGATACAAATATAGACTTTTAGGTTCCTCCCATTTTATGTATTTGTTAAGGGTGGAGATTTTTTATTCTATTTTTTTTATTATCATTATTGAACCATTTCATGATGTTATGGTGCAAATCAAAATTGTTAGGAAATAATACATCAATACCCAATTCATTTAATCCATTTCCTACATAACCGCATGAGAGAAAAGCGTGCATACAAGCTTGCATAATAGTCATAATGCATAGATAAAAATAGACAAGCCACAATATAACACACGATATACCCTAGGAAAACTCTCAAGAGAGAAAAACCCAACCTCCAAAATCATTCATACTCCATCTATTATTCAGTAATAAAACACATGCACTTATAGAGTTACAATAAATACTTCTAAAATATAAAGCCTCTCCAATGCATCCTCCATGTTTCCAAGCATGAATCCACACATCACATGCCATGTTTCACATATGTACTCCTCAAAAAGACTCAATAATATGACAATCCACTCACCCAACCAACCTTTACCACTAATCATGTGCTCACTTATATAGACTTGAAAGCTCACACAAATACAACCAAGCAGTAAGATAAAACCATGTGCCACAAAACCATTGACCCCTCATTTAATATTGGGTACTAAGTTTTCACATTTTTAAATACTTTCCTTGAATATTTTAAATCATTATCTAATGTCTCCCACATATAAAATAATTAACCCAATGTTACAGTACAAATTTACAAGTGGCCCCAAATAATCACCTAATGTGGTTAAACACACCTCCTAGGTGCACCACACTAACTAATTATTTAAATTAACATTATAATATAATATTTTATGCAATGGTCTACAACACCAATCCTAACACTCTTTCACTTGTATACATTGCATAAGGGTAGATCAATGAAATACATCATCATAGCCATACATGAAACCACATGAATCTCCAGCGTTCTCTCGTGTTCCATCAAGATACCTACAATAAAACCAAACTGGCCACCATCTGAAGAAAGAACTCCTCTCATCCTCCAACATTCCATTTATGGAAGAAAAGAAACAATCCAAGGTGAAGATGCACCAATCCAAAGAACATGGGCATCAAATCCAAGTGATAGAAAAGGCTCCAAGCTACTATCAAAGGTAAAAACCCACATAATTAGAAATAGAATCCACACCACATGTCAATATATCCAACTATCCATACCTCCTATTTGTATCAAAAACATCAATAAACTCATGCCAATAACATATACAACCCATAAATTGCAATCAAGCTCCTTGTATCAAACTTGTTAATGAAGAACATACATATCCAGGAACTCCCACTACATGGGTAATGTCAAATATGAAAATAGATCATGGCATATCAAATCTACTAATCAAATCTTGAACCAAGGTGTGATAAATTATCAAAACATTAAGTACCAAGGACAATCACAATGATCCACACATGCAACACAAACAATTGCATAATCTCTCACATGTCACCACAATCCTCCTAAAGCATATGAACATAAACCTCAACGAAGGAACCATGGAATGAAAATAGAAAAATTTTAAACCATAACATGTCCTACCAACACCTCGAAGTGTTATCTTTTGTTAAGTATGATCTCCTTACAACCCGAATGAAAATCCTCAACAACACCCATATGTTCAACCTCTTAGATCACACAAAATATATGAATAATATATTATGCTACTATGGATGTAAGCCTCTCTAACCAAGGAAATCAAACTCAAAATATTCATTCCTAAAACAAAAAATCAGCCCAATAACCATCTCCTAATATCCTCATCAATGGATGATAATATAAATAAACTCATATGCACAAGGAGATAACCATGCCAAACATCCCTCAAAATAAATCCTTTAGAACTAACAATCCATAGCTCAAGATATATATTTATGAAAGATAAAGCATAAAACATAAATGTTCCTAATAATAGGATGGGAAATACCTACTAGAAGATAAACCACCAAGTAGACCAAGAGTGGGAATGAGAATGCTCTTCCAAGATAACCAATTCATCATGACTCGCTGTAAGAACAATCTCCTCTACAAGTCTATCATGAACTCGTGTCCATATTCAGGTGAAGGCTCCTTGGTCTTCCTATTGAAACCCCCAAAGAGTAACTATCTCAAGAAAATGTCTTTAAGCACAAGAGAACTCCAACCTTACCCAAGTCTCCAAGTATACATGAGCATCTACAACCAATCAATCCATACTAAGCTCCAAATGTAACACCACACTATCACGAAGATCTCAAGTACATGAATAATGTATTCAATACCAAGAGAACCTATCAAGACTAATGTTAAAGCTCCAACCACATAATCAAGAACCCATCATGGCATCATGATATAACCATCTCCTCCTAGGAGATTACATTCAACAATGTACATATCCTAGTCTCAATACTCAAGAGAACCTCTATCATGTCAAACCTCTAAGATAGCATCAAGAGTAAACCATAACACAATACCAAACACACTCTAAACCAAGAATTAAAATCTCCAATCACATGAATATAACCATATCCTAACAATTAACTTGAAAATTTGAAAGAACTCTTCTATATCAATAGGATCTAATAGCTTCTCCAATACATCAACAAACACTAAAGAAGATCATCCATCAGCAACAATGAATCCATATCACTGCCAACAAGTCCCATTGAACCATGATACTGAGCTACACATGGCATTGTGACAACCATCACCTAAATGAAGATCATCCAAGCTCACACACACGCAACTAAAATTCCAATATTACCAAATAGAATCAAGATCAAAAACCCAAGAAGATACAACCACCATCAAAACATCAAGAAACTGTCCTACATTACCAAATCATCATTATCAAAGGCTCCCACTAAAATATGTAACCAATGAAACATAATAAAGTTATCATGACATTATGACACCATAATCATCACCAATGTTGTACATGCCCACAACACTCACCAACACAAGACTTCAATTCTCCATATGTGTCAACCCATGTCCTCAAACCAAAATACAACTTGTGTATCTATCACTATCAAATTCCAACTCTCAAACACCTCTAAACTTGTACTAGGAAGCACCAAACTAATAATTAGTCGTACCATCATAAATACCATATAAAAATATACTATCAATTTTTTTCCTCTTGACTTATTTGGATACTCACACAATCATACCCTAAATCTCAAGCACCTACAAATGATCAAACAAGTACAAACCTCTCTCTACACCACAAACTAAAAATCTACCTAATCCACTATGCAGTACACTATATGTGCTCTCCAACACCTATTTGAAATCAAAAATATGATTTTGTATGTAAAATTTATGACCAAAATCATGAAATAGAGAACATATGAATTCTAGGCCCCAAAAACTAACAAAATTTGAAAAATCATGGAACCAAACTTATACCACTATGTAGTCCTTGAAGAGAGATTTTCATCATATAAGAAAATGAAAATTCAACATCATAAGGAAAAGTTATAACCCCCAAAAGAAAATTGTTCCATTAAGGCATGAAGGGACTACAAGGTATTATACGACCATTCATACAACATTGAGGCTAGTATTACATCATTTTGACATCAACGGCATTGGAAAGTGACACTTGGTTGATAATGACACAGGAATTGGACAAACCTCCTCCATGGTGGCTTTCAAATTTTATAAAATAGGTTTAAATTTTGAATTTATAAATTTCTACAACTCTAGACCCAAAATCATTTAAAATGTTGTTTCATAAATTTGTCTTTTCCCATATAGGGCTTGGGCTCTAGCTCCCGCTAACTATAGGGTTGGGTCTGGGGACTTAGCACCCTATCAATCTGACCACTGTTAGCAACTAACAACATCAACGAGTCTAACAAGCATACATCAGCCTATCAAGCCATGTGGCAAAGGCCATGGGGGGGTACAAACCCCCACAAACCATATTTTTTATTTTACTTTTTAATTTTTAATTTTTAAATAAATTTTTCAATTATTATTTTTCAAATCTATAGGTTTTATTTTTTTTATTATTTTTTTAATATTTTCCCTTTGCAATCAAGGTGTGTGGTCGTACAATCGTACAATAAGGATGTGGGGGTTAAAAAATTGTATTATTTTTATAGTGGCCAAAATAGGGAAAATTTTATATCATTTTTTATTTCTCAACCATGTCATCCAATGGTGAGGTCTATTTTATCTGAAGAGGTCATATGTCCTACTTCCCCTACAAAACCCTCATATAAAAGCATAAACTAGGAAACCCTTTTGACCCAATTTTCTCAAACACCAGATCTACATAATAAATCCAATAAATATGACAACCTCAAAAGCCCAAATCTACAAAGCAACACCTACACATGAGCTCCATACCTTGTAATGCCTCAAATCTATCCTTCATTATCATGAATTCAAATTTGCACCAAATCTATTCAAAATAGAGTCATAACAAAACCTGGGAGCTCACACATCTCACAACCATGAATCTCTTATACCACTTGTTAGTTAATAATGCATCAATAACTATTTTATTGAATCCATTTCCTACATAAACCTGTGATTCAAAATCATGCATACAAGCTTATAGAATAACCATAATGCATAGATCAAAATAGACAAGACACAAGATTACACAAATATACACTAGTAAAATGCTCGAAAGGGAAAAACCTAGCCTCCAAAATCATCCATGCTTCATCTATTATTCAACAATAAAACAATGCATGCACTTATAGAGTAAACAGTGAAGTCTTCTAAAACACCAATACTCTCCAATGCATCATCCATGTGTCCAAACATTAATCTACACATCTCATGTCATGATTTGCATATGCACTCCTCAAAAAGACTCAATACTATAATAGATCACCCACCTAGCAACCTTAAACACTAATCATGTGCATGATTATATAGACTCAAGCTCACACAAATACAACCAAGTGGTAAGATAAAACCATGGAACTCAAAACCATTGACCCCTCATTTAATATTGGATACTAAGTTTTCACATTATTAAATACTTTCCCCAAATATTAAATCATAATTCTATGTCTCCCCCACAAAATAATTAACCTAATATTGCAATACAACTTTACAAGGGGGCTCAAATAATCACCTAATTGCAATACAAATTTACAAAAAGGGGATTTCTAGTGCTCATTTTTAGCCTCAAGGCATGGATAAGTTGGACGAGAAGGAAATTTAGATTCTTGAAGAATATATAAGAACTTGAACAAAGTTATGAAACCAATTTAGAGGAGAAGGTAGACATGAGGAGGAACACAAGGAAAGTGGATGGATTTGAACCCATTGTAAAAGACTTTGCACCTAAGAAAAAATTTGATCCAATTACTGGCACTTTTGAAATGGACTAGTATGAAAATAAAAGTAATCAAAAGTATTGTTGGCAATAGATCTTGGTTCTTTTGATGTATGTTGAATCCCCAATGCTATATTTGGTTGACTTATTGTATCAATTAATATTGTAGACTCTTGTCCAATGTCCTTTTGAAACTTTAACACTAACTCTTAATGTTGTTCTATTTTGGATTATTTAGACATGGCACTTTGCACATTATATTGTACCTATTCTCTTTTCTTCATAATCCATCTCTAATTTTAAAAATGGAAAGTTTATTTTCCTTGGTTAATTTAAAATTACTTAGATTTTGATCTCCCATGGGTGTGATGTCAAACAAATAAATTTACTCATAAACTTCATATCTTAATTGAATGATTGTGTCTATGAGGGTGGTAGAATTTGGTTCTTATCAACTCATCATTGGTTATAATCATCAATGGCATGGGAGTGAAGTTGAATCTATATTTTTTAAGTAGTTGGAATTCATCAAGTCATTCACAACAAGGGAATAATATAAGGTATTGGATTCATTCATTCTAAAAACAACATGATAATAAAGGTGTTGTGGATCACATATTATTCATCTATGTTACTCAAGTGACAATGAAAGACTAGAAAAACTATTTCCCAACAAAAATCAAAAATAAGAAGCATGGGTTGATCAAGGAATGGAATATAGCTAGTGCAAGATACTTTTGAAGATAAGATCAAATTCTCTTGCCTTGGGTGAAAATTATAATTTGAGTCCCAATATTTTTATAAGTATAAGTTCATTCTCATTATCTAGGTTGGGAAAATGTTTAAAAATTATAAGTTTAAGAGATTAAAGGAAAGTAGACAAGTATATAAATTTAGCTTAGGTTCTCTTCATTGCTCCTAGGTTGAGTCTTGTAAGTTTGTGAATTGGATTGTTGTAGCTTAAATGGGTTCTCCTTCAATAATTTATTGTATGATTTTTCAATATTTAACATTAGCTATATTATGATTATCTATATTTTAGCCATATTTTGCACACACAAATGGTGTTTGTTTCTATCATCACATGTATCGTTCATTCCTTTTGATATTGCATTATTTAGATAAACGATTTGTGTATAATGTGATCACTATTTAAATTATTTGGATGCATATATAGAGTTGGTCAAAATCCAAAGATACCTTCTCTTACTAACATGCTCATATCTCTCTCTTCCTTTATTATTATTTTTATATTTCTTTTTCAAGTAATTAGAATAGAATTTGATTATGTGTAGTATTAATTATCTGTGTATTTTATATATCTTAAGATAATTAGGAATTTTATTTTCTTCTTATTTTCTAATATATTTGTAAGCTTAATTGAATCAATTTTCTACCAATGGTTTGATCAACAACCATTATTTAATTAGAAAAAGGATTTTAGCTGAGAGAAACATTCTTAGGTTAGTCACCTTAGGAAGGACCCCATCAAGATGAACATCTATCTAATAGGTTGGGATAACCAATATCATGTTGTGGATTAATCACTCCTATATTCCAACCATCATTATTCCTTGACTAGGTAATATTAATCCTTAAGGGAGTTAAATCCTTTTCAAGAGAGAATAGGTTACTCCACTATTGGCATGCCCAAAAAACTATCAACAATCACCTAAAACTTTTTTAACTTTGCAACATTTCTCACCTTTTGTAAAATAACAATGGAAGGTTCCAAAAAAGCATGATGACAAAGAGAAGTCATATGAAAAATAACCATTCAAATGGTAATTAATATTGTTTTTTAATAATTCTAACTATCAATCGCACCAGTGTACAATGGGTATGTCAAAGAGGTGTGGAATGTCAATTAGGAAATTTTTTGGTCTATTTTTTGCATACATCTATGCAATACATGAGGTTAGTTGGTAGGCCAATTACCAAACGATGTTGTTTGTGCAATAAAGGTCTTAATGGAGAAGTGATAGTTTCAAATTAACTATGCATCCACTTATAGGGATCTAAACATGACTAAAACAAAACCTCTAAATCAAGATGATAATCAAGCTCCATTACCAATAGGCTCATGTTATGTTTTCAATAGGGGGAGAGGGATAGAGAGGGAGAGATTGGGATAGAAAGAGGGAGAGAAAGGAATAGAAAAATGGAGAGATGGGGATAGAAAGAGGGAGAGATGGGGATAGAAAAATGGAGAGATGGGGATAGAAAGAGGGAGAGATAGAGGGGTAAGGAGATAGAGATAGGGATAAATACAAAGAGGAATATAGAGATGGAGAGGGAGAGGGAGAGGGAGAAGGATAAGAAGATGGAGATTGATATTGAGAGAAGGATAGGGAGATATAAAGAGAGAGGATATAGGGAGAGATAGAAATGGAACAGATAAACATATAGAGGGAGAGATAGAAAGGTAAATATGGAGATAGGAAGTGATAGATAGAGAGATAGAGAGAATGAGATATATAGAGGTAGAGAGAGGGAGAGATAGAAAGATAAATATAGAGATAATAAGTGATATATAAAGAGAGGTAGAAAGAAGGAGATATATAGGGGTAGAGAGAAATGGAGGTAGATATAGAGGGGGAGATGGAAGAATAAATATAGAGAGATAGAGATAGAGAGACAAAGAGATATATATATATAGAGAGGTCTAGGAAGAGGGAGAGAAAGATGAAGATAGAGGGAGAGAGGAAAATGGAGATAAATATATAGAGAGATAGAGAGAGGTAAAAGGAGAGATAAAGATAGAGAGAAATAAATATAGATAGAGAGGAAGAGAGAGAATATAGATGAAGAGGGATAGGGATAGGGAGAGATAGAGAGAGATATAGATAGTGAGATAGATTAATATAGGGATAGATATATAAGGATATATAGAGAGGGGGGAGAGGGAGAGATACATAAAAATAGAGTAGATATAGAAAAATAGATATGGAGAGAGGGAGAGAGAAACAAGGGCAGATAGAGAGATGGAGAGACAAAGAGGGAGAGATGGATATATATGGGAAGAGGGAGAGATATATATATATATATGGGAAGAGGAAGAGAGATATAGAGATATATGGGAAGAGAAAGGGAGAGAGGTAGAGATAAAGAGATAGATAGGGGGATAGGTAAAAAATGAGGGAGGGAAGGGGATATGGGGAGAGATAGAGAGAGGGGAGGATAGAGAGGGAGGGAGAGAAGAGGGGGGAGAGGGAGAAAGGGAGAAAGGGAGATAGATAGGTAGAGGGGGAGAGAGAATAATGGAGAGAGATGGAGAGAGAGAGAGAGAGACAAGGAGAGAGAGAGAGAGAAAGAGAGAAGAGGAGGAGGAGTTGGAGGAAGAGGTAGAGATAATATATAGAGATGGAGGGATATGGATAGAGGATGATATAGGTGGATAGAGAGGGATAGGGAAATAAAAATAGAGATAGGGAGAGATATGGAGAGTTAGGGGGATAGAGGTAGAGAAAGAGATGCTTAATGTGACATTAGTGATAGAAAAAAAATTAAAGAGAGAGATAGAGAGAGGTAGAGATAGGGAGGGAGAAACAAGGAGTGTGTGTGTGTGATTGTGAGTGTGAGTGTGAGTGTGAGTGTGAGTGTGAGTGTGAGTGTGAGTGTGAGTGTGAGTGTGAGAGAGAGATAGGGAGATATATATATAAATACGGAGGGAGGGAGGGAGAAAATCAAAGAGAGGATAGAGGATAAGTAGATAGATATAGAAAGAGTGAGTTACATGGAGAGAGGGAGAGATATGGATAGAAAGGAGAGATATAGAGATAGATATAACTTGGGAAAGATAGAGGGGGTGAGATATAATGATAAGATAGGAGATAGATAAATAGAGATAGAAAGAGGGAGACAATGAGAGAGGGGAAGATGGAGAGATGGAAAGATAAATATATAGGAAGTGATATATAGAAAGGTAGGGAGGGGATATATAGAGAGAGAGAGGGGAGAGTGTGAGAGAAATATACATCAAGTTAGAGATAGGGGAGAGAGAGAGAGAGAGAGGTGGATATGGAGGGAGGATGGAGATAGAGATAGGGGGAGAGATGGAGATATAGGGATAGAAAGAGGGAGAGATAGGAATAGAAAGAATGATAAAGAGATATATAACTTGGGAAAGATAGAGGAGGTGAATGTGTGAGAGAGAAAGAGGGAGAGATATGGAAGGAGAGAGGAAGGAGGGGAGGGAGAAATAGAGATAGAAAGAGGGAGACAATGAGAGATGGGAAGATGGATAGATATAAAGAAGTGATATACAAAGAGAGGTAGAGAGAGGGATATATAAAGATCGGGAGAGATGGAGGGAGAGATGGAGTGAATAAGAGAGAGAGATGTATAGATAATGAGATATAGATAAAGAGGGAGAGGGAATGATAAAAAAATTATTGATTGTTGGTCATTGTCAATCTCCTTTATCATGGAATTAATGAAATTATGTTGTGCTAGTTGTGTGGGACCCTTTTTCCACCCATTTTTTAGCCCTCAACATCTGAAAAAATTGTGGCTGGCGTAAATGGCTCAAATAATTAGCCACAACTATGTGCCACCCTATGAATGGGCACATTATTGAATAGAGCACTACCTTCTTTTAACTACATGTTCGTCTTTCATGTCACTACTATCTTTAACCTACAAGTGTGCACTCTTTAACTTTGTTGCATTAATGCCTAATTATGACCATGTGTACTTAATATTCCTCTTAATTCCACATGATGACCGATGTTTCAATTAAATCATTTTTCACTTCATATTTAGCAAAAAGAAAGGCATCATATTAGATATTAGTATTACATTATATTATTATTTACATATTACTTATTATATCTATATTATATTATGTATATAATGTTTTATTATTTATTGTATTTATATTTAAATTATATAATACAAAAATAATATAATAATATAATATATACAAATTATTTATACATTTATATTAGATACTTAAAATATATATTATATTTATATTTATATTGTATGTTTTATAATATATAAATATATATATATTATATATTATATTATACAATACATAAATAATATAATATATTAATATATATAATATTTGTATTTATATTATATAATATATACATTATATTATTTCCATTAAAATTATTTAAATAATATACATTAATAACTCCATCAATATTTAAAAAGATTATTGATGCAAAGTCATTATCCATTTGGAAAAGGATAAGATATTTATGTAGTGTGAGGAAGTCTAAATAGGAGGTTGGATAATCTTAAAGTGTGGTGAGCATCTGATTGCATGATGGGATGAAGTCCACATCCCAATACAAACATTTAAATTGTACAAATCTCATTCAATAGATAATATTTTTGGTTGTCACTTCATCGAAGACGTAACCTAATATTATAAGGGTAAACGAATCCACGTTATTTTTGGACCTTGTTTTATGTTGACTCTTTTTCACTCATATTTGTTGCTTGCTTTGCTCAAACATGAAATGGGGGGAAATGATGAATGAAAAAAGTGGAAATCAAAGGTTGTGATACATTACATTGTCTTACACATCTCTACGAAGCTCTATGTTGTTGATCCCTTAAAGCCATGCCACTTTCTCTCATGGGGAACGCCTTCAACATAATAATTTTCACCTCTTCACAAATTAAATTACAACCCATGGTTATAAAACTCTATAATCTCTCCAAACTCACAAAATTTATAGGCTAAGAAACTTACAGTTGAGTAACATGCTAAGTTCACATACAAAAAATTGAGCTTTTTTAATAAAGTTTAACTTTTTTCTTGAAACTCAAGCACCAAAAATATAACATACTATACTTTCTATGTAGGAATTATTTAAATAATTAACTAAAATTAAATACCACATGCTCAAAATTTAATAGTAAAATTTTTTTCCTTCCATTTAACATTCTTTGAACATGGCAATAATAAATGAATACTACAACTTCCAAATTTGTAGTGCAACAATTATAATTTTGGAAATAAGACAATCACTTCATTTACAATACATAAGTGAATAAACAATTTTACAATACACAATAAGTGTTATAAAGTCTTTTGAATCTAGAAATATGCATCTTGTCTCACAAGTCTCGATGTTGTCACCTACAAGAGAGAGAGCATCACTCAAGTGCTTTACCTACAACCACAGACCGGTGGTCCCTCACACACCTTCGAACTAAAAGAGGCCCTACCCTTTGTTCCACTATGTTGTCATCAATTTTTTCATTAATGTCAACCTCTGGTATGGATATGTTGAGAAGGTGTGTATGGTGTTGAGCAAGTGTTGCAAATGCAATAGGATTACTTGGTTTCCAAGTGCTTTTGAGAAAATGTGTATAAAGATTGTATAAGGTGACTAGGAAGTGTTATGTATTTTGCTCTGAATTTCTTCATTCTTGAAGATATTCTTGTGTGGTCTAAAAGTGATGATTAGAGGTCTTCGAAGGTGTTATATCCATTGTTTCATGTTCTGGATTGTGCGGCAGTAGAAGATATTTTTGATAGTATGTTGAATTGTCTCTAGCTTGTGAAGAGGTATATCTAGGAGAAATTGAATTGCTCCATAATTCTCTGCACTAAAGTGTCTTGTCTTGTGGATTTGGGAATGTGCTAATATTGTCTATACCTACCTTCCCTTGGTTTTTTTAGTGTTCATCTATTTCACAAGATTGGTTCTTGAGTAGTATCTCGATGGCAGTTTGATTGGTTGCACAGGACAATAGCATTCTCAATCTCATGTATTTGCACTAGTGTTTTTGAATATTTTGTTCATGTTGGAATATTCTAAGATATTGTGTAACATTCCTAAATGATCCGCAGGATGTTTTCAATATTAATGAAGTGTGAATTTGGCTACTTGACAGAGTTAATGTCAGTTTGACCAACATGGTGTGTTAGTGTTGTTTGCAGATGAGCTTCATGGTTTGTGGAAGCTTGGTGTAGTGTGTCGATGTATATTTTGGTTTTGGTTAACCCTTGATATGGTTTTCCCTCACTTCTTTCCATCATGGAGGTGTTTGGTGCTGGCCTATTTGGTAGTTGCATGTTTGAGGTGCATACATTTCATTAATAAAAACTAAAGAAGGTTATTCGAGGTTGTGAAAGATATATATGCAAGGTCAAATATTTGGAAATGTGTGTGGAATGGAATGTGTATGTGTGATCATGTGTTGAGATCTAAGTGCGAGCAAGAATTCCTACAACTACCAAAAGCAGTGAGCAGAAGGTGTCTATAGTTTAGTGTGCCATAAGTCACTACAGGAAGTGAGTCAAAGGTTGTAGATGGTAAAGATACATTGTGGTGGTTTCTCTAGTTGCTCTGAGGTAGTGAACCTCCTTGTAATTATTTCTTTGTAATCTAGAAGAAGTGATCTTCTTGGGTAGTGAGCCTTTTTCTTTTGGACAGTGAGTCCTCTAGAAGTGAACCCTTCAAGTAGTGAGCCTCTTGTAATCGGTTATGGTTTTCATATAGTGAGTTAATCCTCATTGTGGTTTTTCCCTTATAGGGTTTTCCACATAAAAATATGGTGTTCTATTGTGAATAGTTGTGGATGTGCTGTTCCATTTGTCTATATTCATACTAATGCTTAATAAGGTTTTGAAGGTTTTAATACACAATTGATTCAACTCCCCCCCCTCAATTATCCTGTGTCTAACAATTGGCATCAAAGCAGAGGTTTCTTGCAAAAATATTAACCACTTGAGGTAGATATGGATGTCACATAGGAATGGTGTCAAAGCTCCTATGTTCAATGGACAAAATTAGGCTTTATGAAAGGCCAAGATGGAAGCCTTTCTCATCGCATTAGGGTTTGGCATATGGAAATCAATCAAAAATGGATATATTATTCCCAATACTCCTCCAACAAGTGAAGATGATATCAAGTATGAGAACAATGGAAAAGCGAGGAATGTTATTTTGAGTGTGCTTTTGGATTCAAAACTTGTGAAGGTGATAAGATGCAAAACTGCTAAAGAGGTCTAGAAGAATTTAAAAAGAATTTATGAAGATGATAAGGTTAGCAAGCAAATATGTAGAACTTTAAGGCCAATATTGAAACCCTAAGGATGTCAGAGGATGAAGATATTGTAGGCTACATGTACAGGGTGGATGAAATTGTCAATTCCACCAACAGTCTTGGTGGAAAACTAGAGAAAAGTGAAATTGTGAAAAAGGTATTGAGATCCCTTCCTAAATCTTATAGTGCTAAATTTTATTTTATTGAGGAAGCTTAGAATCTTGATCAATATAGTAGAGATCATTTGTTTGGTTCTTTAACTACTTTTGAATTAAGAGAGTTTGGCAAAGATGATCCAAGGAAATAAATTGCTTTTAAAGTCAGCAAGAAAGAGAGTAATGATGAATTTGATCTAGATGATGAAATGGTGTAAAATGGTTGCTACTTATGGTTTAGGACATAGAACAACACATTTCACAATCATTCATTCAAGGAAAACCCTAGAGATCTCAATCTAAAGTATGCAAAGGAGAAAGAGATCTTGCAATAGGGTTGTCCTAAGGTTTGATTATAAACTAAAGAGGGATTCACCACCAAGCTAGGGCTTGGAAAGACTAATGAAATGCAAAACCTTATGTCTAAACCTAATGCAATGCAATACTTCACTAAATGACCTAGAAAAGCGTGTAAAATAGAATAAAATTTTGAGAGATGAAAGGTGTGCACCTCGAAACCTGAAGAGGACTAGATGAAGACTTGAAATGTTGAAAACACTAATTTTAAAGCTGACTAGGACTCATACGCCAGACTAGGTGATTTAGTCCCAAATTATGGTTTCTAAGAAGGAACAGGTTTCTGGCAATGTAGGTTCAGGATCTATAAAAATCTGGAAATTTTCCTATATTGGGACTCATATGCTAGAAGTGGTGTATCAATCCAATTAGGGTTTCTGGAAATTCAAAGTTTGATTCTGGTTGTCAATGTCTGCTTTGTCCTTTCCACTTGATTTCTAGATCTGACATTCTAATTTGCAACCTGGAGAAGTCTTCCAATGATCTCCAATGCAAGGTGACAACTTTGACAACTTTATCCAAACTTGCTCTTCAATGTGTCTTCAACCTAGACCTACAAATCACACACTAAAGAGAGGGGAAAATTTGCCTTGGTCAAACCCCATTTTGGTAATCAAACCTTGAAATGAAATGAAATAGGAAAATAGAATAATGAATGAACAAAATGCAATGTTGTAACTCACCAAACCCTAGCAATAAAGTGCTACAAACATGTATGAAATGGCTCCAATGGATGTAGATCTTGACTATTTCTTGAATAGGATAGATCTTAACTTGAATGCTAGCTTGAATCATGAAACCCTACATCACAATTGTTAGCTCAAAAGCAAACATGATGCTTGATGCTTGAATAATGCTCTAAAACACTTGACAATCAGCCCTTGAATGCTCTTGAATGCTCGTGTAAACACTTGAATTCTCTTGTAAACTCAAATTTTCTATAAGGATCACTTGATTTCTTGTTAGGAGACTTGTAAACTTGCTAGGAGAAAAATGAGTGAAAAAACCTTGTATTATACTTGTTTATGTCAAATTTCTCAAAATTACAACACTACAAGCCAACATCAAATCTAGGAGGATAAAATTCCACCAAGAACTTGACTTAAATTTGATTTTGGGCCACACAAGACTCATACACCACAAGTGGCGTATGAGTCCCATTAGGCCTAACAACGGGACACATTTTCAAAAATGCTTAGAATGATGTAGAATCCAAATCGGGACCCAAAAACCTAGGTGGGACTCATACGCCCAAGGTGGTGTATGAGTCCCACATCACTAAATCTAGGCCACACAGCCTAGAAACATCTTAATTATGATTGGATATTTGTTCATGTCAGGATTATCATCAGAAAGATACATTAAGCGGGGCTTGTGGATGTAAAATAAGGCCAATTAAAGCATAAAGAATCCAATTATTTAATAAAACCCTAGAAAAATGTGAAAGTGTGTTACAACACTCCAAATAAGGAACCAATAAGCTCATTTAGTTCACAAGGTCCCAAGACCTAATGTGAATATGTTAGACATATTACAACACTAAATCAAGGCCATGTTAGGGAGTAGTTTTTCTGTCATTATAAATGATTTTGATGAAGTGGAAGCAAATTTTGTAAGAAGATTGAAAAAAAGGGCACTAGTAGATATAGAGGTAAGTTACCTTTCAAGTGTTTCAATTGTGGAAAGATAGATCACTATGCTTCAAAATGTCCAAGTAAAGTTTCAAATGATAAATATAGAGATCATAAAGGTAAAACCTTCAAGAAAAGTTATTATGTTAAAGAAGATAATGGTACATCTAATGATAAGAAATCAAACTACCTAGATAATGAAAGTGATGAATGTGTGTTCATGGCTTTGAATGTTGGATCTAATTCTACTGTCCCTAAGAGATGTGTGAAGTAAATTGCTTTGAAAACATATCACAGTATTTAAGGAAATATGTTGACTACCTTTCATGCACAAGAGAGAAACTACAGGATAATTGATAGTGGATGTTCAAATCATATGACAGGTGATAAGAGTATGTTTGTTAACCTTAAGAAATATCATGTTGGTTGTGTTAAGTTTGGTGATGAAACATCTACTAAGATCTGTGGAAAAGGTTCAATTAGTTTTGATGGCAAGTGTAAGACAAATGATGTTCTTTATGTCAAGGTTCTTCGGAATAATCTTCTTAATATAGGAGAAATGTGTAGCAAAGGATACAATCTAGTGTTTCAGGATGATAGTTGTGAAATCAAAAAAGGTAGCTCCAGAATCTTGGTTGCAGTAAGAACAAGGACAGAATGAAATATTTATCATCTCAAAAGTGTTGGTGGTAAGTGCTTTATGACTCAAATCAATGAAACTTGGTTGTGGCACAGAAGAATGGGTGATATCAATTTTGGCAGCCCAGTAAAGATCATCTCTACTCATATTGTGATAGACTTTCCAAGATTTACAAAGCCTATCAATGCAATTTGCAAAGAGTGTCAATGGGGAAAAAAGACAAGGAACGGGTTCAAAACTAAGGAACATTCTACTATAGGACCTTTAGAGTTGGTGCATACAGACCTATGTGGATCTACTAGAACAAGAAGCCCTCAAGGTGATAGGTATTTTATGTTGTTAATATATGATTACTCTAGAATGACTTGGGTGACCTTTCTCAAATAAAATTCACAAGCTCTACATAAGTTTATAGCATTTAAATCTATGGTTGAGAATGAAATGGATTTGAAAATAAAGTGCTTAAGGTTTGAAAGAGGTGGTGAGTTCACCTAAAATGAGTTTAACATTTTTTTGTGAAGATCATGGGATAAAAAGATATTTATCAACTCCTATTACTTTGCAGTAGAATGGGGTTGTGGAGAGGAAGAAAAAGACAGTTCAAGAGGCAGAAAGAGACATGTTGAATGAAGCAAAGCTACCAGATGTCTATTGGAGAGAAGTTATCCATACCGCAGTTTACATTCTCAGTAGAGGACAAACAAGAGCGAACAGTTCAAAGACCCCCTATGAGATATGGTATGGAAAAACCCCTACTGTGAAATATCTCAGAGTTTTTGGAAGTAAATGTTATATCATGAGGGATGAAGAAAACTTAGGAAATTTTGATGCAAGATCAAATGAAGGAATCTTCCTTGGATACTCTACAAAGAGCAAGGCATATAGGTGCTACAACAAGAGACTAAAGAAGATAATTGAAAGTGCAAATGTCAAAGTGGATCAAGAAGCACATCAGAACTCAGTGTTAATAGAAGGATATGAATATGATGAACCCCTTTTTAGAGAAGAAGAAAGAGAAGAAGAAAAAGAAGAAAAGGAAGAAAAAGATATGCTAGTAGAAGAAGAAGCTCTGGAAAAGAACCCTAAGACTCCTAAGTATGTGCAAAAAAATCATTCTGAGGATCAAATAATTGGAGACAAGAGCAAAGGTGTACTAACAAGAAGAAAAACTACTATGGCAGAGGAATAGGTAAATTTTTGTTTACTCTCTAAAATAGAACCTAAAACAATTATTGAAGCATGAGGGGATGAAAATTGGATCAATCCTATGGAAGAAGAACTGAGGCAGATTGAGAAGAATTAGACGTGGGAGTTGGTCCCAAGACCAGCAAATAAGAATGTGATAGGAACTAAATGGGTCTTCAGGAACAAGTTGAATGAGAATGGAGAAGTTATCAAAAACAAGGTTAGGCTTGTGTGTAAGGGCTACTTACAAGTGGAAGGAATATATTTTGAAGAGACCTTTACTCTAGCAGCAAGAATGGAGACTATTAGGATGTTTTTGGCTTTTGCAGCACATAAATACTTCAAGGTATATCATATGGATGTAAAGTATACATTTTTGAATGGTGAGTTAGAAGAATAAGTGTACATTGAACAATTTTAATGTTTTCAATTATCAAAAGATCTTGATATGGCCTACAAGTTGAAGGCATTATATGGGCTGAAATAGGCTCCTAGAGCCTAGTATGCAAGATTGGGTAGATACTTACTACAACAGGGGTTCAAAAAGGTTACCACAGACAACAACCTTTGCTTCAAAGTTGAGAAAGATCAAATCATGATTGTGGTTGTGTATGTTGATGATATAATATTTGGAGGAAATGAGACCATGTGTATAAAGTTTGCAGAGGAGATGCAAAATGAGTTTGAAATGTCAATGCTTGGGGAGATGACTTTCTTCCTTGGGCTACAAATTAATCAATTAGAAAAAGGTATATTCATTTCACAATCAAAATATGTAAGGTAAATGTTAAAGAAGTTTGGAATGGAGGATTCTAAACCAGTATGTACTCCCATGGATACTAGTTGTAAATTAAGCAAAAATGATGAAACTCCTAAGACATATCAGACCAAGTATAGACCCATGATTGGTGGATTACTATATCTAACTGCAACTAGACCTAATATTATGCATGAAGTACATCTTGTCGCAAGATTTCAAGAAGATCCTAGAGAGACACATGTGGTATCAATCAAAAGAATATTTGAAGGGCACTCTGTACTATGGTCTATGGTATTCTAAGGATAATAACTTATCTTTGAGCGCTTATATAAATGTAGATTGGATAGGTTGTGTGGATGAAAAAATAAGTACAAGTGGAGGTGCTTTCTTCCTTGGAAACAAGCTAGTTTCTTGGATTAGAAAGATGTAGGATTCAGTATCATTTTCTACTACAGAGGGAGAATATGTTGTTACAGCATCTTATTGTATGCAAGTGCTATGGATGA
The DNA here is from genome assembly GCA_007258455.2 of Sequoia sempervirens. Taxonomy (NCBI): domain Eukaryota; kingdom Viridiplantae; phylum Streptophyta; class Pinopsida; order Cupressales; family Cupressaceae; genus Sequoia; species Sequoia sempervirens. Next base: position 51,297 of record VDFB02058709.1, read on the forward strand.
AGTAGACATTGAAGGATATAAGAATATCATATGATGAACCTATTCCTATCTTATGCGATAATACAAGCACTATCAACATTTCAAAAAATCCTTTAATGCATTCAAGAAAAAAGCATATCTCTATTTGGTATCACTTTCTAAGAGAGAAATTTGTTGAGAAGGAAGTGAAATTGGAGTATGTGCCTACAAAGGATCAAATAGTAGACATTTTCACAAAGGCTCTTCCAGAAGATACATTTGAGTACATCTCAGATATAAGATAGGGGTCATTTCCCCCCTTTCAAATAGATACATAAGATTGTGCACCCATCCAAGGGAGAAATTCAATATGTATTCTTTTCCCTCTACTGATGAAGGCTATCTCTTAAGGGGAGTAGGTAGTGGTGTCTTTGGTTGGTACAATTAAGGGGAGCACATCTTGTGCTTGAAATGAAGTGTTCAAGTGTTTCCATTTTCCATTGATTTCAAAGGGGGAGAGAGGTCTGAAAAACATAGGTAAAGAAATGTTCAAGGGGGAGAGTTGTTTAAGTATTGGAGACACAGAGTTGCTTTTATTGTTGATGGTTTTTTGGCAGATGTTTCCATCAATGACAAAGGGGGAGATTATTGTACTATGTTGTCATTAGTGTTGTCATTGATGTCAACCTCTAGTACGGATATGTTGAGAAGGTGTATATGGTGTTGAGCAGTGTTGCAGATGTAACAGGGTTAATTGGTTTCCAAGCTTTTGAGAAAATTTTCATAAAGATTATACAAGGTGACTAGGAAGTGTTTTGTATTTTTCTTTACATTTCTTCATTCTTGAAGATATGCTTGTGTGGTTTGAAAGTGATGATCAAAGGTCTTCGAAGGTGTTATATCCAGAGTTTCATGTCCTAGTTCCTGCGGTAGCAGAAGATATGTTTGACAGTATGTTGATTTGTCTCTGGCTTGTGAAGAGAGATATCTCTAGGAGAAATGGAATTTCTCTGCAATTCTCTAAAGTGTCTTGTCTTGTGGATTTTGGAATGTGATAATATTTCTTGTACCTACCTTCCCTTTGTTTTTTTAATGTTTAGTTGTTTCACAAGCTTGGTTCTTGAGTAGTATCTCGATGGCAATTTGACTCATTGCACATGATAGCATTCTTAGTCTCATGTGTTTGTGCCAGTGTTTTAAAATATTTTGTTGATGTTGGAATATTCCAAGATGTTGTCTAATGTTGCTACATAGTTCATGAGATGTTTTCAGCCTTGGTGAAGTGTGAATTTGATTGACTGATAGAGTTAATGTTGATTTGGCCAACCCGATGTCTTAGCATTGTTTGCAAATGAGCTTCGTGGTTTGTGGAAGCTTGGTGTAGCGTGCCAGTGTAGATTTAGGTCTCAATTAACCCTTGATGTGGTCTACCCTCATTTCTTTCCACCGTGGAGGTGTTTGGTGCCAACCTATTTGGTGGTTGCACGTTTGAGGTGCATACGTTTCATTGAAGCTGACCTAGAGAAGGTTATCTAAGGTTGTGGAAGATATATATATATATATGCAAGGTTAAATATTTGGAGATGTGTGTGGCATGGAATTATGTATGTGTGATCCTATGTTGAGATCTAAGTGCAAGAAAGAATGCCTAAGACTACCGGAAGTACTGAGTAGAAGGTATCTATAGTTTAGTGTGCTAGAAGTCATTGGAGGCAATGAGCCGAAGGTTACGGATGGTAAAGAAACATTGTGGAAGTTTCTCCAGTTGCTTTGAGGTAGTGAACCTCCTTGTAACTGTTTCTTTGTAATACAAAAGTGATCTTCCTAGGCAGTGAACCTTTTTCTTGTGGATAGTGAGTCCTCTAGGTAGTGAGCCCTTCAGGCAATGAGTCTCTTGTAATTGGTTTTGGTTTTCATATAGTGAGTTAATACTCACCATGGTTTTTCCCTAGAAACATTGTGGCAGTTTCTCCAGTTGCTTTGAGGTAGTGAACCTCCTTGTAACTGTTTCTTTGTAATACAAAAGTGATCTTCCTAGGCAATGAGCCTTTTTCTTGTGGATAGTGAGTCCTCTAGGCAGTGAACCCTTTAGGCAATGAGTCTCTTGTAATTGGTTTTGGTTTTCATATTGTGAGTTAATCCTCACCATGGTTTTCCATGTAAAAGTATGGTGTTATATTCTAAATGGTTGTGGATGTATTATTTCAATTGTCTACATTCATAGTAATTCTTAATAAGGTTTTGAAGGTTTTAATGCACAACTGATTCACCCCCCTCTCAGTTGTCTTGTATTTCTAACACCCTTCACGAAGAGTATAGACAAAGGAAACCAACAAATACATGCCATCTAAGTTCTAGTGATGTGTCTTACATATCCAATCGACCAAAAAACTCTAGACAAATTCTAAATATGACCATTCTGGCTAGATAATGCAATCTGGAACATTGTGAACGGACTAATGCAAGCAGAGAGTTTTGCATTACTTGGCAAAATTTTTAAAATAAAATAAAAACTTCCTTAGGACATGTAGTCATATATTCACACACCTCTAACTCGACTTGGAAACAACCTTTCACCTAAGGTTTAACACATGGTTAAATTTTTTAACTGTTTGTCTAACTTTTCATAAGGATTTAAGATCAAAAATGTATTTTTTTATGGTCGGTAAACAACTATGTTCATCGAAACACATTCTTGGCAATGAACATCAGTATTGCATACTTGCAGTATCTCAGAGCCTAGCTATGCCACTTGTTCATAAGTTTTTTTGTGTTTATTTCCAAAAGTGAAATACTCTCTTATTTTCATGCACAATAATTTTTAAAATTATCTTACAAGTTATAGTATTTTCGAATAATAATACTGCCTCAAGACACCTTGTCTATATCATAAGTTCTTGTCAACTCGAAACACGTAAAATAAAAAATTTATTCAAAAAATAACTTCTTCATTAATAATTCTAATTTTCTTGTGTTTTCCTCTTTATTCTACATTCAAGAATTCATTTTATAAGGCTAATAATGTACAACATATTACCTATTTATTGTTGCGAGAATAAGTAAATATTTTTAGAATTTTATGACAAACGAAAGCTTTTAAGTAAAAAGGATTACTCCTTGCCCATTATAACCAATCAAAATCTTTTCCAATTATATTTATAAATATACTCCAATATAATCTATATCTATATATATACACCCATATATCTATATGTATATATAAATATATATGCACCAATCTAGTAAATTTAATTATAAGTATAAAGGAGTACTTCTTTCTAGTACAGATTGGCAGATAAATATAATCGACCTTATTTTCTCATATGCACATATATATATACTATGTATAAACATATATTTCACCAATTATGCTTAGATTTCATTTATCATAATGATAGAAAAAAGAATGAAACCAAAAATAGCCAAATCATGCCTATATAAATGTCAATTACTCTGCACTTCCAATTTTACTCAAGCTCTGCTTCAAAGCTCTTGTCAAGCTTTCTTAATATCCATGGCTTTAAAATTCAATTAACCATTTACAAATGTAAATGTGCACAATAGTCTTAACAAAGTGAACATTGCTTCTTCTCATTCACATATTCTTCCTTAAGCATAAGCTTTGCTACAAATTCTTAGCAATAGAATGTAGATTCATAATCATGTTGCCTTCCCTACTTTGGAAAAAATACACTACTCTCTTCTCAAACACTATCATCTTCTCTCCATCACAGATGAAGATGATAATCACCCTCTTTCCTTTGTGATTCCTCTCAATAAGAATGATAAGGACCTTTCAACATGTGACACCTCCCCCTTTGCTTTCATTAACATCCATACTGTAAATAGTAAAAACTGCCACTTAATGGCATGCAAAGTTGGTATATTCACATCCCTCCCTTATGCCTTCTTCAAAGGCATTAAAATCACATTTTTAGAAAACTAGGATTATAGATTAGATGGAGGCTTTTTAGCCTCATGAAGAGTTTAAAATGGTTTACCTTTAATCAACTCTCATAACATACTTTAAATGGCATGTTAAACTGCCATAACAGTTGTGGCTCCCTCTATTAGTCGTTGGCATTAATACTATCCAATGTAATATGTATTCTATATATTTATATATATGTGTGTATATTTATATATTTTTAAAATTCATTAAAATAATAATCAAATAAACTTTTATAGAAATAGGCAAATCATAAAGTCAATAAGACATAATAATGTCTTCTTTGGACTTCCGCAAAAGACTAAAACGAAGATCAAAAATGATTACTACCTATCTATATGATCAAATCACACAAATATTGACTTACTTACAACATAGGGTAGAATTAGAACACTTACTTAGACTTCGACACAAATCCTACGTGAGTGTATGTATTCGACTAAATTGGCATTTACACGTTTATTTACCCATGTCTATACTCTTATCTCCGATGATACTATCCCTCTCCCTCTGGGAGGGTAAAATATGATTCTACATTCAACTTAGAAAGCCAATAACATAGTTTGTTATTAGTCATGACATCATAATCATTGATTAAAAATAACAATCATTCAAATCGAAACACATTGCATTGCATTATAATTTCATCAAAATATTGAACGACATATAATCATGCACTAATGTCAAAAACACAATTTAATGTAAAATTTAAAAGTAATTTGCAAATCAAAATTCGGGGTGTAACCAAAAAAAATCACAAACCTTTATAAAACCCTCCATTTTATGTTTTTTTTTTCATCTTCAATGATTTCAATCTCAATTGGGTAAATTGGTTGTTGACTAATTTAGAGTGCAAATTGAAGGATTTATCGATGATTACAAAGCACTTGTAAATGTATTTGTTTTGTTTTATATTATTTTACTACTAATTAGGCCAGAAATAGGGTCAGGCAGTGAACACCTCCAGAATTGCACACATGAAGGGACTGAGGCATGACAGGCAGATTGACCTCACTGAGGCAGACCTCACTGAACCCATGACCATCACCACCCATTTGCCTGAGGCCAGGGCTGCCACTGAGAGAGACCATTGAGGCCATAAAGGAGAATGAATTGTCAACATTAACCTCAAATTGCTATGTGTTTACTATGAGAGGAGGTAACAATTGATTGGAATATCACCTTGCATGAGTTTCTAGGCAAGATGTTCAATTATGTAGCCAAGTGTAAGAATAATTGAAAAAGGAAATCAATGTCATAGTTCTTAACCATGGTAAAAAGGATAATTTGAAGGAAGAGAACAAGGGAATTGGTTACGTCAATGAGAATTCCACAACCACCCCTAATTCATCAAAAGATTATTTTCTTGGCTCATGTGTTCAACATTCCTCCACTTAAAATAAGGAGAATTTAAATTGTCTAAAACCCTCAACTAATTTTTTCATCTCTCACAAGGTTCGAGACACATAAATTGCACTTGAAATGACTACTTAGAGCCAAGAGATGCACCATTAGGCAATAAGGCCAACTAAAAACTTTTGGTACAATAATACTAAATTGTTTAGCGTAATAAGTAGGCCATATTAGGATGCCCTGATAAATGCATTAATTGTTAGCAAAAAGTTTAAGACCCTAACTCTATATGATTTTAGTAACCCGTTCTTAAAAGAAGCCTTACAAAATACATGGTTAGTAATAGAACATTAAAGGAGAATATCACTAAAAAGGTTGGAACTTTTTATCAAATTGGTAGATAGACATGGCTAAGACATAATTGCTTGAAAATCTAGTGGCTTTGAGTTGCAAACTAGTATTATTGAAGTCTATAAATGTCTCACATGAAGTTAAGAATTTAGAGACTTGGTGCAATTTGTTTGGTGAAGTAATTTAAAAAGTTGGGATCGAGAACGTTGTCCAAGTTGCTAGAAAAAATGTAATTGTAGAAAGACTTATTCAAAGGAGGCATGTCACCATTGTTTGGAGCCCTTATGCTTGCCATTATAGTGTTCAAGGGTATCAGAATGATTGGATTGATTAAAAATGTGGTTAAAGATGCAAGAAACATTACAAACTTTATCTACAACCATAATTGAGTTTAGTTTGATGAGAGAACACACCAAAGGCAAAGAACTTGTGCTATCAAAGGAGACACGATTTGCAAAACATTATAGGGTCGCTACCTTATCTCAAAGAGATGTTTGTAAGCAATGTGTGGTTGGACTCTCAATGTTCCAAAAGGCCAAAAGAGAAAAAATCATGAAGATAGCATTTGATGAAATATCCTCGAGTTAGCCCACAATACTATGTCACTTTTTGACCAAGTTGGACATTAATATGAACATTTTTTTACAAAATTTCACTTTATGAAACCTATAGTAACTAAACCATTAAAAATTTGGAGATGATGTGAGCTAGTGACTTGTGAGTATTTGTGTGTAGATTCTAAATATTTTTTTTTTTTTTAAATTAAAAAATTATGATTTCTTTTACGTAACTTTTAGTAACTTATTATAACATTTTTAAAAAATGACATTTATGTCGTCATGCATAACTTTTTTATTGAAAAGATTAATTTTTAATTTTTAAAATACAAATTTTTAATATTAATATTTAACGCATGGATACTTTTTCATAATTGCATAGTTTCTTTTTTTAATTAAGTTTTGAAGATAAAGTAATTATAGTCAAGACATAGGTGTATGTCATCACACACAACTTGATTTGTATGTATTGGAATTATTTTATTTTATTTTTGATGAAATAAAAACATCAATACCTAGTGCACACATTTTTTAGAATTTTTATCTCCATTTTTCTATTTTTCCATGTATGTTAAACAAAACAAAAAAAACATTCACAAGAAATAAAATATAAATATAATAATAAAATTAAAAATATTTGAAATTACACTTTTTGCAAAGCTTATTATAAGAGCTACATACATACAAAACATAAATAACTACTTAATCCCTCTAAAGGTAAAGAAAAAATGGTTTTTTGCTAGCATTTGGATAAGTGCGAAGGAGACTCCATTGTAGATATGTTTTAAGACTAGAAGGGTTCTATCCAAGGGGGTTTGATTTAAGGGAGTCTTATCTAACCCTCTTCAATTAAAACTCTTTAGACAGAATCCCTCAAAACTTAAATCATTAGTTTTTCTAAAAAATATGGGATTTCAAGTCAAAATCGAGATGTCCCAAATTTGAGACCCATCATTGTGAGATGAACCCCTCCCCCCAAGATTGGAGGGGAGATAAGATAAATGATTAAATTAAATTTTAGAAGAATTTTTTGACTTATTTTACTTGTTATTGTTTTTATTATTCTATTAATTTAATAGTTTTATTTTCAAATTTTTAGGTGCAAAGTCTTTTCTCAAACTTGTGTTCCATGAAGGAAATAAAATCTCAATGGGTTATCTCTATGAAGCAATACATTAAGGTCAAAGAGATTAATGGCATTATTTTGACTCTAACAAGAGAAAGTATAAAATCATTTTGACACATTTATTGCACTAGATTTTCTTATAAATTTTTAAAATATAAAAAATAATAATAATTTAAAATTTTAAAAATTAATCAATTGTACTACAATAATTATATTTTTAATTAAATACGTTTTCTAAAATTATAATGTTAATTCTAATGTCTATTTTTCTTATTGTTTATATTTAAAAATGTATTACCCTTAATTTATGTCGTATACTTTATAGTTCTCTATTATTAGAATCCTTTGTATTTTGCATCTTGATTACTACTATTCATAAATTTTACAAATAATCTTTCAAAGGTAAAATATATATTTCACAATATACAATTTTAGAGTGTATCTATTCAGAAATTAAATTACACAACAAAATGACTCATAAATTAAATTTTATGATCTACCTGTTTACAAACAGAAATTGTGCAACTGAAATCATTGTAAGCAAGCACAATAACACGCCCAACTGTAAATTAAACGCTTGCTCTTATCACTGTAAAGGCTTGCATTATTTAATACTAAATGCTAATGGCATGCGATTCGGGAAAAAGTACTGTACTGTGAAGAAATTTTAGCTTATTATCAATACAGGTGACTGCACAAAGGAGATGAAATAATGCAGAATGCACATTTCTGGCAGGAAAGTAAAACCCAATTAACCATTGCATGATATTACATTATTCAATTCATTGAATGCTTTTGTGAAACCTTCAGATGCAAATTTCAAAATAGAATTCAAAAGACAATCTAAATTTTGAAGAACCAGGAAGAATTGGATGCATAAAGGAAGTCTCGTAGCTAAGATTATTGTTTTTCCTATTAAAAGTTAAATTTAAAAAATTATAATCGCCAAGAGTGGCATGGTGTGATAGTTAAGTTGTTGTGTTGTTGTTCTTGCCATCAAGGTTGTTGAGTGTTTATGTTGGGGATGAGGCCCCCCATTTGTGACCTCATCCATTCATAGCTCTGGATCAAAAAGTGTTTACCCCTTTAAAAAATAAATAAATAATTATAATTACCACAAGGCAAATTAGAATTGTGTTATGATATGACTAGTCGGGGACCCAAAAAATATATATCTTCAAAATGAAAAAAATAATTAAAACAAAATCTTATGCCAACAGTACCGACGATGTCCAGTTCAATTGAAGAATAAATGATCAGATCACTTGCCCTAAGAAAGCCATTAAGGTATGGTGTATGGCACCATTGACACTTATTCCATATGCATTATCTTGCTTTTCGTGACCAACTTGGCAACTAATACATGTTGAATATCAGGGTAAAATTGAGATGAAATCTTGCTTACTCTCAAAAAGTGGTGATTAACTCCCCTTCAGGGAATTGTATAAATTTGGTTTAAACATGGCAACCTTATTACAAGCAAAGTGAAACTATGAGTTTCCACTCTTGGACAGTACCAACTTTAATCGATCAACAACATGAGGTAATAATTGAATCTGCTCATTAATTGTCTGATCTACACATGATTCAAATGCTTTGATGTGTGAAACTTCCTTTTGATTAATGAATTTGGTTGCCTCTAATCTATCTTGACAAACCATCAAAGACCGTCGCAACCGTTCCTGAAATCATTGGACAAAGAAATTAAAAAATAAGTTAGTACCATTAGGAATACATGTTTTGCATCAAAATATTACACCGCTGTTAACATAATTGGTAAGTGAAATTTTAAACATAAGGATTAATCGTTTTGCATCAAAATATAACACCGCTGGTTACACAATTGGTAAGTGAAATTTTAGCCTGTTTTGTATTTAGAAGACAATTTAACAGACACAAACAGTAGTTCTGAAAGCCTTGAAGGCTAATGAGTAGTCTTGTCAATATCAAGTCTTGTAATTATCTCTCATTATCTATTTCACTCATTTTAATCTATGGCATTGTCTTTCTCCTCATAATATTATCCTTCCTACCTTAAGTGCTAACTTCTTGATTTACCCCCAGCTCTCCCTTTCTATCTTGCTCCTCTCCGCTCTAATTATAACTTGTCCTCCCATTGTATCGTTACATATTCCCAAACCCGTCTTCACAGTGTTCCAATCCAATTATGACATTTCATATGATTATAATTACTTATTAATATCCAAATTGTTCACATTAAAAATTAACTGGTGCCACCATAGCCATAATTATTTAGCCAGCTCCTCCTTTAAGCTACTTGTTTTTTCTGTGAGTTGAACTCAGAAGGCTTCAGCTAACCCCATCTAGTGTTAATCCACTTCGATGCTTTCCTCTGCATGTTGTACGGCATTGGTCTATTTCTTTTCCACTCTAATGCAGCCATGTAACTCTGCCCAATTATATTGTAAAGTGCCACTTTGGGACCGCATTAATAATGATGAGATGTCTATTGGGAAAGGTGATGCGCATCTTACACATTCAAATACTTCGTAAAGTTTTGTTCCATCTCAAAATGAGGTGCCATGCTGGGGGTGCAATATTTTCCCTATATGTTACTTGTAACATTGAAAATGCATTTAATATGGGTGGCACATTGAAGAAATGCATCGAGGGCCATGGTTCAGTTAGTAAATGGCTTAAGAGGCTCATGATTTAATGTGGAAGGCAAATTGAGCAAATACATTTAATGTGAAAGGCACATTGGAGAAATGCATCTAATTATTAGATGTCTTGTAAAAAGCAATTTACTATGGGGTCACATGAGACATCATCTTGGGAGCTTAGATTGGAGAGAGTATTTGGGTTGCCTTGGAGGTTGTTGATGATTATTGAGCTTCGGTTGTCTCTTCCAGCGGATCTATCCTTTACTTGATAAATTAAATAATAGCACATGAGGCTATTTAATTTATAAACTCCTAAAGGCACGATTTTATAGAGAGATTCAAATTGAATGAGGCCGACCTCAATTCTCTTAGGCGGAATTATTTATGAAAGGACTTCATTTTATTGGTGGCCGACTCCTTAACAATAATTTGTGATATTACTTTTGAAGGCCGACTTGCTACTTGAAGAGACACGTCTCTTCTACATACATGTATATATACTTGTAGAGTTTCATTTGTTGATTATCCAATTCAGTTCATTCGATATTCACACTCATTCATATCTGTTCAAGTGTGACTTCATTCATACTCAGTTTGTAGAAGAAGCAGTTTGTAATCAAGAAGTCTGAGATATCTACAGTCAGATTGAGTATCTCAGATCTGTATTTGCATCAATTGTGGTGCTGTGTAATTGGCCATTCTTTTGGCTCATTGTATGTGTAACTTTCATATTGAACAATCAATAATATAAGAGATATTATCGGCTGGGTTTTTCTCCCTCAAGAGGAGGGTTTTCTTAGGGTATCTGCTGTGTACTGTGTCATTTTGAATTAATTTTCTGTGCATGTTAATCTGATCACTTAAATTTAACACTAGAGTCAAACTAACGCACCCAACTTGGAGATGTACTTGGGTGCATTGATTATTGGTGGTTGGGTGTGTTGATCAAACGTGGCTAAATAACTTAATAAGTTTTTCCATTCTTCTTGTTCTCTTGCCTATAAATAAGGCTTAGAATGAAGGTTAGACATCATCTTTTGGTTGATTATCACCTTGTGCATACTCCTTGTGAGTGAAACTTGGTGTATACAAACACCTAGAGGCTTGAATTGATTGTTAAGAAGATCATAAGAAGCATAGAGGACATGTGGATCTCATTTGTTCTTGGATCAGTCTCTTGAGGAATATAATAGCAGTTGTACCCTGCTACTAAAGAAAGTCATATCTTGAATAGTTTCCTCCTTAATAAAGAGCAGTTGATCTCATGTGAGGGCTCATAGCCTAATATCATATTGCAATTGTTTTGTTGCTTACAATACATTGGTTCAATGTTTTAAAGGTTGGGTTTTTTCCCAAAAAGGTTTTCCATGGATATATCACTGTCTCCCTCTCTCTCTTGTATATTTCTATTTTTTCTTTTGTTCTTGTTATTTCTTTATGTTGTTACTAAGCCGGAATGCTCCTAGAATTTAAATCAGTGGCATCACTATGACATCTTTCCTCATAGGATTAATGATGGGAATTGTTTCATATTTCATTTGATTTCAAAGCTTGGTTATGATTTTTGGGTACTAGTGATTTCTGCACTTCCTTACAATGTCCAATTGATCAATATGTGACATTGGCTCACCTGTTCATCTGGTTTGCCATATTGTTTGCTTAATCCATTATAAAGGCCAAGTGTGGTCTTAGTTTGCTTTTTGTTTCAACTTGATCAGTTGGCAGAAACATCTTGTTGGACCAAACATCCTTAATATCCTAGCTCAAGAAGAATTGTTGCTTCAAGTGTGCTCAAGCTTCAGCCTTTGGCTAATTCCTAACTCAACTTTAATTGTGAGATTATATTATTGTGAGGATACTTTAACTTGTCCTTAACATGCGATGACAGCCCACTCATCTTTCATCTATCTCTTCCTACATCTGTCAATATTCTAACTCAACCAACTTAATTACAAGTTTCTATTGTTGTTAAGAGATTCAGTTTGACAGTTGACCCTTTCTCATGATGGAAGCCCATTAAGACTCCATCTTATTAGCATAGATAGACTTACTACCTTCATAACTATTGTCTCAAAGAATAGTTATTGCTTCCAAGCAGCTGCTAGTCAGCTCCACATGCATGATTTATCAACATTTTGTATCAGAATTATCCTTTTCAGCCATCAATCCATGCCTATCTTTTGTCTTTCCATGTCTCCATCAAACTAGGGGAAGAACAGGTTAAAATCTGAAGGAGGGTAGCGTTTGTGTGCCCTGCCGTCTGAGAATAATCAGGTAAGCGGAGAGAACTGATGAGGAAATGCTAAAAAGAAACGGCTGGATAGAATACATCATGAACTTTAGAAGGAACTTTCCTTTTATTTCCAATCAAATTGGTATTTGGCTTAAAAGACATCTAGTTCATACAACTCCAACTAACCCTTTCCAGGTAGTCTGTATTTCACCCTCTAGTAATTTCTACAGCTTTCAAGACCATCATAAACTCTCTTGTAGCGAAACTGGAGATAACAATTCCTTTAACCTGTTAAATCTTTAACAATTAAAAGCATATTAACTCTGACCCTCTTCTGTATGTGAATCAAGAGAACAAGCTTCTCACAAAATAATATAGACATTAATATTATAAAACGGAAAAGCATGAAATGAATCACTAAGTTTTGAGGGAAATAAAAATATTCATTGGACTTCACAATTAGTGTAGCACATTATCTTTAAGCTAAGAGCAAGCACTGGTCTGCAGATGAGACAAACAGGGTGTGACCCTGCTGCCTTGAGTACCCAGTGGTTAGATGTACTTAAAATACCTAGGGTGGCAGGGTTGCGCTCAGGGGAACCCACTGGCCAAAAGTGACATTTTTATTAAAAAACATCCAATCCACCCTTTATTAACAATAAGATACGCATTTTCAACCCTAAAACGTGAGTGAAAACCTAAAATCACCCAAAAAACACTTGCAAATGATTCATTTAACAAATACAAGCCCACACAAACATCCAACAGCATTGAAAGTTGTCATTTTTGCATTTTTTTAGCTTCTTGTTTTTTCCTAGGGTTGAGGATTGCAAATGTGCTAAAAAATTTGCTAAGTGCTAAGGGACAGATCTAACTTGCACAAAAGATGTTTATGATCAAAGGAACATATTTTGTGAGAATTTTTCGAGTAAATTAAGAATGTTTTCAAATTTTTAAAAAAATCATAATTTTTTAAAGATTTTTTAAAAACATTTTGGCTGTTTTTTTCATGCTTGTTTTTTTTTTATTACATTTTACATATTGTAGGGTTGTATATTTTTTTTTAATATTTTTCTTATAACATTTTCATTTTTTTAATATTTTTCTTATAACAACAATCTATTTAGAATGACTACTAGCTCAAATTTAGTGGCCCCTAAGGCAAATAGACAATTCAAATATGATCAAGCATCTCCTCTATGGAAATATGTTACTATGATTAAACAACTTATAGGAGTTGGAGATTTTTTTTGGAGTTGTAGTCAATGCGACATCCAATATAAAAACTCGTATAGGCAAATGAAAGCTAACTTATGTGCTATGACCGAACATGGAATTAGAGTTTGTCAAGAGCCAGACAAGAAAGGGTTGTCAAAAGAAGAAATTATGGAATACACTGAAGAATAAGAAGTGGACATTCTAAATGAGAAAAAAATTAAAATTTCATCCTTTAGCAAAGAAAGGATCAAAGAGGCCACCTACAAGCTCTCCTTCAATAGTGGCTTCCTCACAACATTTGTTGGAGACGTTGTCTATCCAAGAAAATCTCTCTTCCTACAAAAGAGGCCCATTGGATAAGGCATTTCAAAATGAGACAAGAGACAACGCACATGAATACATTGCACATTGCATTTGCACCAATGGTCTTCCTTTCAACCTTATGAGCACCATATTAGTGATGGAAATAAGTTGAACACCCTCTAGTTAAACATGTCCTAGGTATGAGAAGGTGTGCACCACCTTATTGGCAAACAAATAAAAAATTTGTAGAGACATCACCAAAACCAATCAAGGATTCATGGGTTGGAACAAGAGTATCCATCATTTCTAATGGATGGAAAGATTGCCAAAGCAGTCCAAGAGGTTGAGCTTAATTGGTTAAAGCATTGAGTTCTCATTGTGAAGGCCCAAGTTCAAATTCCAAAGGGACATCTAATATGGAATTCTAAGTTATGACTCTTGGTCTTCCATTGTTGGCTTCTTGCATGGAGGTGGTTTCTAAATAAGTGGATTTCTATGTTGTGACTCTTGGTCTTCCATGAGGTGGTTTCTAGTGTGGTTGCTTGAAAAGAAATGATATTAGTCTCATTGGTGTGCTCACAAGAGTTTGTATTGGCCTCATGTCGATACTCATATGAGCAGAATATTTGTAAACAATTGGCAGTATAAAAAAAAGATTACCAAAGCTGGCTAATGTAATTGCAAAGTCCCAAAGGGCAATGTTTTTTAAAAGAAGATTGGGAAGAGAAAGTGAAGGATGAAAATTTCATTTCCAAAATCCTTATTGGGTCCATAGAGATGGTGGATGTTGAAAATGTTATTCAAGTCATAATAAACAATGTAAAAAATTGTAGAGCAACAAGAATTTTGATTGAGGGAACGTACAAACACTGTTTTGGGACACCATATACCATACACTAGCTCCTTTCAAGCAACCACACTAGAAACCACCTATGGAAGACCAAGAGTCACAACTTAGAATTCCATATTAGATGTCCCTTTTTGGGATTTGAACTTGGGTCTCCACAATGAAAACTCAATGCTTTAACCATTAAGCTCAACCCCTTGGACATTAACTTGGTGATTGCAAAATATTGGCAATCAAATCGAGTGAGGAAAAACAATCTACACTAAGGGTAAGGAGATTTAAATGTTTGTGACAAACCATCACATGTCACATGGCATTTCTAATACTTTCTCTAGAAAAACAATATGCTCTAAGGGTAAGGAGATTTAAATGTTTGTGACAAACCATCACATGCCACAAGGCATTTCTAAAACTTTCTCCAATTTGAAGTTGTTGAAGACAAATTTATGATTTTCAATATTACTTTTAAATTTGATTTATGACCTATTTACTTAATTTTAATTTGTTATTAACTTATTTTTTATACAAAATTAATTTGTTGTGACTCGACTTACATCACATACAATAGTTTTGAAACCAACTTGCAAAAGTGTGAGAGGTGTTGAGCACCATGGTCATTAGAAATCAATGGAGTGTGTGGAGGCTATCATATTCAAAGAGAGCCCAAAAGATCAAATCATTGATACTAGATGATGATTGAAGGGCTCATGTGTACTACGTCTTGAGTTTCACTTATCTCGACAGTGGTGTGATCAGGTTTGATGGAACAAATAGATCATATTCTAAAAAACATCTATGATGGTGTAGATTCCATGTTAGAAATAATAAAGGCCATGATAGCAAAGAAGGAGAATGGTCCCAAAGGAAAAAAATTCTCAAGGGTTGAAAAAACCATTCTTGACTGCTAGAACAAGATGACCACACCCTTGCATCTCCTTGCATATGCATTATCTCCCAAAGATTACAACATACAGATACTTTTTTTGCCTAACAAGAATGGCACCATACAAAGACAAGGAAATTGCTAGAAGGTACAAGAAAACATTCAAAAGAATCTTCTCAGATCTAGAAGTGGTGGATAATGTTAGGACTTAGGACAAAGTTAGGCAAGTTCATCTCATCACGAGATCATAGTATTTGCGCTCTTCAAGACAAATACAAGACGGTTGCTTGTAGATGGTGGTACCTCTATGGGAAAAGTTATATTTTCCTTTAGCCTTTTGCAATCAAAATTATATCACAAGTAAGCATTTTTTATTTTTTAACATTCTTACCATTCTTTCATATTTTTAAGTTGTATTGACTTTGTCTCCAATCTCAACAAGTTGCAAGTTCTTTGGCCAAACAGAATTGGAATACATACTTCTTTATCCACTCAGTTAGGCATAACCAATTGGCTGCAAAAAAAGCAAAAGATTTGGTCAACACCCATTCCGATTTGTGCCTCCTATCACATAAGGAAGTTGATCACAAGCACGAAGCAATAAAGAATTGGGAGATAACTCCTGAGTGTACCAACTTGGATGCATCTGTTGTAGAGCTTGCCAAAGTCACTTTAGATGATGGCATGGCCCTTACAAATGACGTAGCTCATGGGAGTGGCATTGTTGTTGCTTGTGGTTCAAATGAAATTGAAGTTGAAGTTGAAGACCAAGATACAAATTTTATATTGTATTTAAAGATTTAGTAGCTACTATTTTCACATTTTGTAATGATTTGACATATATGATATAATATTTAAAATTTAAGTATCAATTATCTTTATCACTATCAAGTATCATAGTATCAAATATCGAATGTATTTTCAATTTTGTGTAGTGCACATTTTTAGTATCAAGTATCAATGGATTTTCAATTCTGTATAGTGTATATATTTTTTATATATATGGTTTGAGGTTATCGAATCGGGCCTCACCGCCGATCTGTGCACGGGTACGCATTCAAAGACACGCCATGGAAACCCTGCGGAGTCGGCCAGGGTTCGGCTTTTTTCGCAAAAAAACGTATCCATGATTTTTAAAAAAAAAATTCGAATCCTGCCGTTTTTGTTCATGACGTGGCGTTTTCAGCTGATTCCGGCGCAGTTTCGACAAAGTTTATGCGATTTCGGAATGGCCAAAGCAAATAACCTAACTTTATTTCTTTTTTTTCTCTGCTCGCCGCTGGTTTTTGTCTGGTGATTTCGCGACATTGAGGAGAAAGGGCACGCGCAGGTGGGAGAAACGGATAATCTGCTACGTGGTGAACTCGATCCGCATCTATATATGAATGATATGATGCCGGTGGCGAAGCGAACCTGGGGCTGTAACTGGCGATGCGTGCTGTTACCCGTGGCCCATGCCTATGTGTTCCCCGGTTCCTATGGCTCCCGAACCGCGACTGACACATTCACTGGTTCGAGTTAATTTTAATATTGTTTTATAATTTTATTAATTTATATTATAATATTAATAAATATTATAATATTTAATAATATTTTTTTTATAAAATATATATTGTATTGTTTTATTTTATTTATTTAGTATCAAGTTTAGTAAATATTTATTATTTATTATTAAAAATTTAAACATTTTACATTTATAATTTTATTATATATAAATAATTAAATTTATTTTAGTATTTTAATTTAATTCAATTTTAAAGTTTAAACTTTAAATCTTAGAATAATAAATATAAATCTAATTATTATTTTATATATTTAATTTTAAACGTACTATTATTAATTTATCTTTTTTGATCCAAAGTTTAAAAACATTAAACTTAATATGATTATTAATATGATTATTAATTTATTATTATAATTTATAAACGATATTTTATTAATAAGTTTATTATTATAAATTGTTTTATAAATTTATATTTATAATGATTATTATTTAATATTTAATATTGTATAATATTTATTATTTATTATTTAATATTTAATATTTATTATTACAATATTACTTAATAGAATAATATAATATTTATTACTTATTATTTAATATTTAATATTTATTATTACAGTATTACTTAATAGTATTCTTGTTTTTTACTTTTTAGGCTGCAAATATGCCTATATTTATGATTTTTATATGTTTTATGTACGGACGTACCCAAACGTACCCACACCAAAAAAAAAATTGCTGTATCGGCGCACTGCACTGCACCTGCACTCCATCTGCAACTTAGTATATGGCAACACTTGTAACTAGGGGAATAAATAATTGTTGTACTGTCATAATTGAACTCCAAACCCATAACCAGCAACTTAGTCTTTAAGTATTAATGCATTTAAACAAAGATACAAGCATACACAAATAATCCTAACAACTCTGTTTATCCCTTTAGTTTAGTCAATCAACCATTTGCTATGTTGCAAACACTAATGTACCATGCAGCCCACTGAAATTTTAGATGGTCTACCCAAACATCCAGTCCTCATCCTTGTGTGCTAAAATTTAGGGTAAACCCAATTTTGAATTATCCTTGCACGTCAAGATAATCTTGACAGGCATTATTCATGCAAAAACCAACACTTTGGAAACACCTCTATAATATTTGTACTTATTTAAGCTTTAAAAAACAAATGTTGGGCAAGGACATTGCTCTACCAATATAGAGGCACCTACTACTTTTTAGTGGTGACATATTCTCTATACTCTTTGAATTTGCATAAATGATCGAAGAGCTTGACACAGTGTTCCAAAGCGCAGCATCAGATCCCCACGCTAGGTCCCCTTTGTCAACATCAGACAGATAGTCTGCAATCAGAAACACTTCCCTAAAAACTACGAAAAGGTTGATGTTTCATGGATGAGGATAGAAAATAATATTAAAATGGGTATTGATGGTGCCATGTCATGTGGCAATCCACAGTGATGGCATTTGTCCATAAGGGAAATTATAACCTTCTACCCTTCAGTGTCTGCATGGCACAAAAATGATTCAAATCTATAAATTTAAGGATTTTTTCGGTTGCTTCTGCCTAATCTTCGGATCTTCCTAAGTTCTTCTGAGCCGGTGATTTGTTTCAACTTTCAAGTGCTACATGGGATAAGGTTGGCAGAGTGGTGAGTTCATGTGGGCATTTAATTTTAAATTAAGAAGAGCTCACAAAAATATGAGTAATGGTTCGTCAAGCAACCATTTAAAATTATGTGGGGAACATAAGACTTATGTGAGTCTTAAATATTATTCAAATGTTATTGGAGACCTAGGTAAAATATCTTCATTTGTTATGAAGTATGCATGGGTGCCTAACATGTTTGTGATAGGGTATTTTACTATGTGGCAGCTCCAAAGGCATTTGTTTGCTTGAAGAGATCATGTGGGTTCAAGACTCAGAGGACTAAATTGAATATTTGGTTTGCCCCAAATAAAACATATGTTGTAAATGTCAAAGTAAACATTTTGCCTGATATTTGCCCATGCAAATTATAGTTTTGCTTATTCAATTTTGGAGTTGGGTATGTTTGTGCGGGAATATAAAAATTTGTATCTTCTTTTGGAGCCCAAATGCAAACAATATTTATGTTATTCTGAGATGTGTAGAATGCCTGTGAGTAACAGATTCTATTCCTAATTGCCCTAGACTTCACTTATTGTTTGCCAATTAGGGTTAGGGTTTCACCTTCTCAAATGAATGTCCTCTTTAATAAAGTAATTCTGGATTGAAACCTTAGAGGTGTTTGATATCAATGTATGTCAAAACAGCAACTCTATCCTCTTTAATGCTCATTGTATATCATATATATGAGTAAGAAAAATATAACGTTAAAAATGACTCTAATTTCGGCTACACTATCTTTCTGTGTTTTCTATTCTGTCCTCCATATTATAAACTTCTGCTCATATAGAGTAATTCCATAAGAGGAAATCCAACAATAAAAATAAGTCTGCAATGTTCCATGATTATTTCACAACAACTGATACAAATGGCCAAAGATAAGGCTGCTGGTCTGATAATGATCATGTTCAGATTTTTAATACTTTTAAAGGTGTTTCTGAGCAAATACATTCAAATGTGATACCTTAAATAGACTCGCTGCCACATTGGTTCACAACTCCATTTTATTTGTCTTTAGCAGCTGAATGAAGGAGTCCCAAGCCTGCATCCCCTTGTCTCTATCTGCAGACTTGGATTTTGTCTTATTTAGCACTTGTCTTTATCTGAGGCTTGTCTTTTTTGAGCTCCACGTCAGGTCACAACAGCTCCTATATGATTCCCAAACTCCACCAGTTTCTTCCCTCAATAACTACGATGCACTTAAAATTATCGGAATCCACAGACGCACGGATCGGTAAATAATG
>VDFB02058710.1:0-22000 GCA_007258455.2 Sequoia sempervirens
TATTGTGCCTAATTGAAACTATAATCAAGCTTGGACATAAGCCATTCTCTCATTTCAAATTTCTAGATGGTTTTAATCTGAATCTTGTTGTAAGACAATGAGTCTTCTATTTGTAATTGAGCAGTGAGCCTAAATGCATGTTCATTCCCCTTATTATTTTCCTTTATACTTTTAACAGAGTATAATCTTGTGTACTAACATCCACCATGGCTTTTACCCTAACAGGATTTCCATGTAAAAAAAATTGGTGTTCTTTGTCTCTCTGATGTGTTAATTGCCTATAGTTAATTGTTTATTCATCAAATCTGAGATTAAAGTTAAGTTTGTAAAGTTTAAATTTTTGTGACAACTAATTCACCCCCTCTCTCAGTTGTTTGTCCTTGCTTTTTCCAACAAGAAGCACACAAGAAGAATGAGAAAATGTAGCTTCAAGTTATATATTTACATGACAAGTGAGCTATGCCAAGGAAATTTGAAATAGGATGTATGGTATTAATGTGGAATGCCAGACTGGAGGATAAAGGAAAAATTGGGAAGTTTGATCCCCTATGGCTTGGCCCCTACTTAATCATATATACTCATGGGGAGGACTCTTACTTCTTGCAATCACTTGTGGGTGAATGTCTGGAAATGCTAGTATATTGACAATTCCTAAAACCCTATTTCTCTTGAAATAGGCTATATATCCGTGTACATTGTATAGTCCTAGAAATTTTTTATATAGGGTTTGGTGTGTTTATTTTATATTGTGTTTGCTTGCCTTGTTTGGGAAAGCTCCTAGTTTCTTTTTGGGTTCCTTTGTGTTTGGTCTAATCCACCATGAGATCTATTTCTTGCCATACCCACCAGGGGTATGCATCCCCAAGCATGAGCCATTGATAGAGCCCTCAAAATTCTTAACATTTTGAGTCTTTTATGCTTGTTATTCACATGTCCAATATCCCCATTAATAGGGTTCAAGGGTTTTATTTAGTTAATCTTTCCTTCAATTGGTTTGAGTTTCATCCTTGAACGTTCTAATTTTGTGTTGACTGGATTTCCTAGTTGCCAGTCTTATTAGTTGTCTTTTAATCCATCAACATACATCCATTACCAACCTCAAAGCCTTGAGATTGTCAGTTATTTTAATCTGTCCTCCTGTTATATTTTAATTTTTGATTTATGAATGACTTAAGTCTAAGTCATTAACTCATGGGGGTGTTTTCTCATCACCCTAGTCAAGGCCCCTTTTTCTAAATAACTTCGATTCATGTGTAGGTTGAGCAGTTACCAGATTGTGGGGTTTCATCTAGACCATTCCCCGTTGGCTCATCCATTTGAAATGAATGCAAGTTAAATGCCATGAGGCTAGTGAAATGTTGCCACCTATGAGTGGTTCCACCCACTATGTCCCATCTCAACACCCAAAACTTTGAGATCAATGGTTCCAATCGAGCAATGAAAAGTGATCACCACCATTCCCAACCAACTCGAGGAAATAAGATGCAAGTTCTTTAAGAATGGAAAAACCTATGAGAAGCTGCCACATACACTTTGTAGCTATAGGAAAGTGGAGCCCACAAGTACATAGGGAAGATCCCATCAGAAAATTCCTATTGTCCATTCATCTGAGTTGGTGCGGCGAGGAAAATTCAAACAATCTTGACTTGATCAGAGTCGTTCAAGAGGCCCAGCTTAGCTGTAAATCAATGACTCATATTCAAAACTGCAAAGTATGCCTGTCGCAATTATTTTTCTTCACGCAAGTGAGCATTAATGGTGGAAGTGACCTATAGGCCTATTCATTTCTTATCAAAAATTGTGTGTAGTTGATTCTTGCTTATTTGAGATTCAGAGACATGTCCAAGGAAATACAAAGAGTTGATAAGAAAATTGCAGAGATTGTCCCAGTTGGCATTAGGGTTTGACATGGTTGAAAGCAATAAGTACTATAAATGCAATTTTATGCCTTTTTTAGTTTTATAAGTTAGGGCTTGCTTTTAGTTTTTTTTAAAAATGAATGCATTTATTCGTTTTGCTTTCATTGCTTTAAAATTAGGGATAATCTTTGTCTTTGAAAGTTGTAGCCCTACAATTGTTAAGAATTAGAGGTTGTCCCGAGTTATAAACTGAAATTAGGAGTTTGAGTCATTAAAATCCATTTGTTAGAATTTTTGTGTGCACAAACCCATGGCTTCCAAAACACAAGGTGCTTCTTTTTCTTCTGCCTAGCCTAGAGCCCTGTCTCGAGATGTTATCGACCTGTTACCCCAATCTAACAATAAGAAACTAGAAGGAAGGGTTTTGTTTCATGGGATGACGGTGATGGACAGGTTGATGGACAAGGCTTGCTTCATCAAGGATACCGATGTACCTTACACAGGATGGTAGATGTTTCAACATTGGTTTGGGAATAGGAACCTTGGGTCTCCTTTCAGTAACCCATGGAGGTTGGATATGGGGAAAATAGTTGTTCCCAATGTGTACATAGATGTGGATCTCCTGAAAGGCATTGCATCAAAATATGACCCAGTTTGTAGGGCAGTCAGAGCATTTGATGGGATGGTTATGGTAGAAATAACCAGGGAAGAAATTGAACAAGTCTTTGATTTTCATCCATGGAGTGAAGACATGATTCCATTAAGCATGGATACTTTTAGAACATAGTAAAACAATACTAAAGTGCTCATTAGAACAAAGATGTTTCCTACACATACTATAGTAACTAGTGAAGGGAAACATAGGAGAAAAGTTAGGATAGATGATAGAGAGCTCAAACCTTTCCTAAAGAAACTATTTTTCCATCTATTTCAAAAGGACTATGTACTCTCTATATTAGATTATTGGTGTTGATCCACCTAACACATTGCAGAAGGAATATAGTTATATGGCTACATAATTGCAACATCCACCATTTAGTATTGTTTATGATTACGAAACCCATTTGGCTAAACATATTCATAAAGGCTTAGTTTAATTGAAAGAGGTGAAAAAATGGGTGAAATTTTGGTGGTATTCATTTTTAATGCATATGTTCTTCTACAAAGGACAATGAGCCTTTGAGAAGGAAATCACCCTTGAAAGAAAGAGGGATAGAGTTGACTTTCCTGTCCAATGTTGGACCAAAATCTTGGATAAAGATGATAAAAGGTATAATTTTGTGATGTTCACAAATCCTTTTGCATCTAGGATAAGGAAGGATTTAGTACATGAGCCACCTAGAATCCCCAAAGAAATCCATGAATTCTTGAGACCTAGGGAGACAAGCCCTAACCTAAATTTTAGTCATAATTGGGGAGACTTGATCCTATATCCTGATAAGACAATTTTCAGAGTATATGGTAGTGCTTTGGGTTCATATGTCTTACCTACAGATGTTCCTTTGAGGGTAGGATTCCTTGAGATTATGAGGCAATTGGGAGCCTCACAAGAACCACATTTACTTGAATCAACAAGGAAGGGGTCATTCTTCCCAGAATGGACTATATTTGCATATTACATTATGACAAAAGAGACATGGAAGAAATTAGATAATCTACTACCTCCTTATAGACTAATGACCATGAGCCCAAGGAATCATGACCCTGAAAGCTTCATTAGTAAGCTCAAAATAGATAAAAAAAAATGGGTACCTATATGAATGCTTTTGATTATCCTAAGGATGTTCTTAGGAATTTCTTTAACACTAGGGAACAAGATGAAAGGAAAGCCAAATACTTGGCTTATAGAAAAATGGTAGAAGCTAAGATGAAGAATGTTCCCAGTATGATGCCCTACCAAATATACATGGTGATTTCAATAAAGTTATCTATGTTATGGATAATTTTGAGGATGTTGTTGGTGTCTTGAGGGAATGGTGGAAAGTTCTAGATGAAGGAAAGGCAATGATGGTTGAAGAAAGTGTTGAGATGAAATTAGAAGAAATACCCTCATATCAACCACCCAAACAGTTGAGAAGTTATTCTAGGAGGAAGAAACTAGCAAGCGAGGAAAGAATCTCAGCAGCCCCTATCACATTTGAAGGGCCAAAGGTAGAATCTCCTAAGAGCATAGTGCCAATTCCTCCTACATAGGCCTCTTTTCCTATAATTGATCTTAATTCACCTCTTGAAAAAAATTCTCCTCCTAAGCAACCACCCTAAAAGAAGCAAAGGATAGGAGCAAAAGGAGTGGTCGATCATAGAGACATAGATGAGGATGATATCTTCATCACCCCTGAGGAAATCCAAATAGGAATTCCTCCTCAAGAAGGTGCAATTGCTTCAATTTCAGGATAGAGTATGCTCAGGATAGGGAAGCTTGACATTTGTGGATTGAATACTGTTGATGACTTGAGGGTAGAGGCTAGTAAAGAGTTCATGGAAGATTATTCTTTCATTGAAACCTCAACATTTCAAGATTTCTGGTGGAAATCCAAGACTACAGAGTATGCAGAGAAGGTTTCCATTGAAAGAAGCTTGCATCCTGAATTGCCTGAAAATGCTATCCAAGAAAAAGTAAGAAGCATAATGAGAAATGAATTGAAAAGTTTTAATGCCTAGGAGGGAAGAGAACTGGTAAAGAAGAGTGGTGTGTTGTTACTAGAATGGAATATTACTAATGCTATTGTGCTAGATGCCTTGAAAAGGGCTAAAAGGCCTCTTGTACAAAATGAAGAAGAACTAGAAATGACACTTAGAGGTTCATATTTCAATGAATATTGGGAAGAATTGGTGATATGGTCATTGTCTTTAGGATCTAAGAAACTAGTTTTGGCAGAAACATCAGATCTCAGTGGACAATTGCTTGTAAAAAGAGTTGTTGATACTCCAACTTTGGAAGTTGCAAACATGCTTGTAAATGTGGGTAGGTTTACTCAATCAATTGTCGAAGGTCTCACCCTAGAAATATATAACCTTAGAACTAAATATAGAGAACTCTTGGGTGATTATGATAAAAGCCAACAAAAGGTGGCCACATTAGAAACTGAATTGGATCTATATAAACAAAGAGAGAAGGTACAAAGAGAGTGGGGTTAGCCTAGCTAAAGCCACCCACCTTCTTATTCTCTAATGACATTTGTCTACCATTCATTTCATAGCCAGGCCTTAGAAGTAGTACTGTATAGTAGGGAACAATAATTAGTTGTAGTGGAAGAGCCAAGTGGATCAAATTCTAGCTCATTTCATAGAGAGAAATTGCTTTTTCAATTTGAAACATACAAGAACCTACTGGAAAAATCCCAAGATACAATGTATGATAATATATCAAAATTTGTTTGCATTGCATTAAAGCATCTAAATGAGAAGATTCAAGCTAGAATCAATCACGTGCATGACAACTATGCTCTGATGTTATGTGCAATGAGATTATCTAAAATGGATAATTTTTAGGCCATATCGACCTTAAATAAATGGGCTGCAAGATCTAAGAGATTGATGTTAATATTAGTGGGAGCTAGTTAGCATGAAGATAAGTACCCTCTCATGCAACCAGTTTATGATTTTGTATGTAGATTGAGTGAGAAAAAATTTCAAGGGTATGTAGCCCTGATTTAGTAGAGGATAATAGAATTGTTATCTCAATATAGTCATACTAACCTATCACCATGACCAGATGTTGAAGTCAATAATTATGAATTGAAGCCATTGTATGAGTGGAAAAAGGAACTAGATGAAATTATGGAGTTAGATTGGCCATCTAATGAAGAATATGAAGAATGGGGAAGGGTGTATGTTGGAAAATTTGGTTTATGAATTTAAATGTGAAACATATACTTGGTCAAGTATTGTACAGGTTTGGCCATAGAAGTTACAAGTCTATAAAACATATGTTTCACAAAGAGGTATTAAATTGTTGGTGATGTGGAATGTTGATTGAAATGCTAACTTATTTTTTAATCCACATCAGTTTTTCATTTTCTTTGATGAAATCAAGGTAATGCTATGAAGATGTTTATCCTTTTTGACCTATTATTTTGAAGGACAAAGTTGATCCTCCTAACAAATGTAAATGAACTTTGTCTTGTATGAATTCCCTCCACTTTGATAGATGTAAATACAACTGAATTGGGGAATTTTTCTTCTTGTGGTCCAATCCTATTGTGACATGTGTATGCTTGGCCTGAAGCTTGTTTTGCTCCCTTATTCAATAAAAGGGAATTCAAGGCCATTTGTATGGGTCTTTTGTTGAATATTGGAGTTGTATTGTGAGAATTAAGAAAATAAAGATAATATGTTTAGTCTTTATCGAATGTTTTGAGTCTAGGTAGCATATTTTGTCAAATGTATGGTTTTTGGATATATCATAATGATAATGGAGATTTTCCAACTCTATAGTCTCTCCATTTTGATTGTGTATACAAATTATTAATGAAAATATTGATCAAAGATCATTTCATTAATTGTCATTGTTTTATACTTTGATATGTGTTTTCATTTTAGCTCTTGTTCACAAAAGAAGTTAAATCGCTTGAATCAAATCATGAATTCTTATGTAAGATATAGGGATATGATAAGTAGTCTTGAGAATTTGGTTACTGATTTGTGAATTGCTAAGTGATATTGCATAGATCTTGAATGTCCAGAATTAAATGTCCCTTATATTTCAATTTTCTCAAACTCCTAGCCCATAGATAATGGCACTAATCATAAATCATTTCAATATCTTCATGATCCTAGTTATCCAACCTGAGAAAAATATTTTAAAATAATCATCGACCTATCTTGAATTTATGGTGTTTGTGTTTTCTTGGTATTTTCGGCTTAAGGTGTCTAGTTTGTTCAAGGAATTGCCAACTTCTTGAGGAATTTCAGCTTATTAGCTATGGAAGAGAATACGTCTACTTAAATATATAATGTACACATGAATTGTCTCAAATAATAGTATAATATACATTGTGGGATTACCCTCTTGGGTTTTGCAAAGCCTAAAGTGCAGGAGATAAATAAATTGATTCCATATCTCATCATTTGGCCTCTTGTCTAGCAGATATTTGAAAATTGGGCCTAGAAAGCTCATAGGTACCTATTCAGACCTGATTGGTTAGTTGTAAAAACAACCAATAAATAGCTCTTGGCCTGAATTTATAGCTTGTTTTTCTACACTTGTAGTTTTTTGTTTAGTGTCAGCTACTCTTCTTTTCACTCTTATATTTGCTACCATGGATGAACCTTTTTGGTTAAAATTATGGAAATGATTTACCTTGCAAAAATTAGCATTCTGCCAGTTTACCAAGGAAATTTCAAAATTATCTTGCTTCTCCATGGCTCCATTTTTCAAATTTTCTTGGCCAACATAGTTATTATGTGCAACCAGAGCTTGATTCTCCATTTTGTTCACGCAAACTACCTGATTATGGGGTTGGCTACACAAGTAGCACCACTCTTGCTCCTAAGCTAAGTTATTTTGAGGCACTAACTCACTTGAAGGGCCACGGACATTAGGATCATGGGGTCTGAAAGGCTTGGCATTAAAGTTTCTTTTCTAGTAATCACTTTGAAAAGGCACTCTATTTTGTTGATTTAGTTGAAAAGGAATTGGTTTAGGCCTTTGCTCTTGTATTGCCTATGTTTTGAGACTTACAAACTCATTACTGAAGGTTTTCCCTAGAGATTATAACATGTTCTTAATCTCTTAAATTTCCCTATTGTGTTCAAGAACCACATTCTCTTGGGAAACAACTTGGTAACCTATTGCTAGGGCAATAGGTATCGAGGCTATAGGTGGAAGATTTATTGGTGCTTTTATTTCAAGAAATATAGGAATGGGAAGTCTAGGAGCAATCTTACTTGCTTGGATAATGAAATTTTCAGCTCTTATGGGAATTTCATAAGCATTAGGCAAGGTGAAACCCCCCATTGACTGAATAATGACTGAAATCTCACGGTGTAGGGCTTTTAGATAGAAAAGAAAGGAATGCTCTGGGGATGGTTTAACAACTAGGGGAATCCTATCTGAGGTTTGTTAAAAGTGGTAATTGAATTCAGTTAGGTGCTCATGTGGAGCATGATTGATTGTGCTCAGTTGTTCTAATAGAGATAGGAGGTTTAACTTGTCCACAAACTGCCTATGTAGACCATCCCCAAGTTGATCCCAAGTGGCTATTGAGTTAGCTGGTAGCCACCTCAACCATTGTAGGGATTTTCCTTTTAGTGAACTAGCCAAAAATCTTAGGGCCATGTTCTCCTTTGTTATGTTATGTATCGAGAAAAGTGTAGCTACATCTCTAATGTGTTCAACCAGGGTAGTCTGGTCCTCATTGGTGATGTACAGTAGCCCTTTCAAAGTGGCCATCGAAATGTCATCATGTCTTTCTAGTAGCAATGGATTGCCTCCATTGAAAGGTGCAAAGGTGAATTGTCCTACCATCAGAGTTGTTCGAGATACTGGGGTTGTGCTCCTTCTCACAAATACTATCGGACTAAGTTCAAGAGGAGTGGATTTAGCTCTCCTTCCTGGGTCAAAATTTCTCTTTAGATTTCTACCTCTTCTTCTTGGTGGGGAGAGCTACAAGTCCTCGAATGGGATTAGTCTTGATCTAGTCTGAATCTTGTTCATAATCTTTTAGTAACAAATCTGCAATCAAACCAGAGTTAGGAGTCACCAAGTATATATTTTAAGACCTCTCTTAGGATGGAAAATATTGCTACATATACTAGACAACAACCTATGAACATGAAAAAATATGAAAATAAGACTCTTGGACTCCCACCAGGCATGCCAAAAACTACTAGAGATTAGGATTTCACCCTCAAAAAAATTGGGCTTGTTTATCCTACCTCAACATGGGGTGATCCCACAATGAGTGGTCTACACTTCTTGGCCTAACTGGACGATATTTTTAACACAATCTCCACATTCGGGCACCTATAGCGATTAAACCGTAAGGAATTTGAAGATGATGTAAACTAGAGTCTTGTCACATTTTATCTGTAGATTCTAAAAAAAATTATTTTTTGGAATCATATTGCACTTTTTCCATCTCCCACAAAATTGGTTTTTCAAAAAAGCATTTTTAAAAAGTGGCCAGTATAATGCATAAATTTTTTCCATGAAGGATAAAATTCCAATTCTTTTCAAATTTAGATTTCTAACTCTGATATCTAATGCTTCCACTTGGTTAGATAGTTTTAATTAAATATTTTTTCTTTAATCAAGTTTGAAGTCAATCAAATGACAATTCATACATAGCGGACCGTATAACGCATAACTTTTACTTGTATGTATCGAAATTCTTCTCTTTTTTGTTGGATCAAGGACTTCAATATCTGGTGCACTCATATTTTTAATTTTTTTTTATAATCTTCTATTTTTCCACTTGTGAGCGGAGATTTTTGTTTTATGAAAACCTATATTTAATAAAACTTAAAAAATAGATAGATAATAAAACCAAAACATACTAAAATTATATTCATTGGATAGCTCGTTCAGAAGGCTACTCAATTCCAAGTTTGGTTTCTAAATATTCCCCCATTTTCATCTCCAACCGGAGCTTGAAAGCGTAAAATTTTAGGTTTTTTGTGTGAACAAATTAAAAAATTAGGGAAAAAGGGGGTTCTAGAACTGGGGTTCATTTGAACCCCCACTAATATGCATTTTTCCTTTGTTTTTTGGGCGGGAAATGTGGGCCCAATAGTTAATGGGTTCGCTCGAACCCTAGTTCGAACCCCTTTATGGTTCGGTCAAACATGTAGGTTCATGCGAACCCCTAAAACCAATTTTTGCCATGGGGTTGTTTTTCTCAAATTTCCTTCCTCTTCAAAAGTGTAAACCACTTATGTGGCTTCACCCCATGGAAACACTCTAGACTTGTGGGTAAGTTTGTGTAGTAGAGCGAATCTCCAGATCAAGGATGGTTCCCTTTAGATGATCACCTAAACTATGGATTTTATGGGGAAATGGAAGAGAGAAAAATATGAAAAATGAAACCTATAGCTAAATGATGATCAACTAATACTTAGTGACTTTGACATGATTTGATTCACAACAACCCCATTTTTAAACAATAATTCCCACAATGCACCTTAGATCAGCTAGCTCAACAATGTTTTGCACAAAGATTCAAGAATAGTTGAATACAATGGGCAACCTGAACTATCTGCAATTCTTGTCTACAACCCACAATAATAAGAGAAAAGAAGGATCCTCAAACTTGAATCACAAACAATCATCCAAATTATTATTGCAAGAACATGACAAGATAAAATGAAAGGTGGACTCTGCTGCTTATATTGAAATTGAAGGAAACAAGATATCAAAATTATATTTAGAAATTTACAAGACTCTCTACAATGCATATGAGAGCTAGAAACTAAAATCTTTGAACCCTGAGAAAATCAAGTTTCCTCCAATATATAGCCAAAAGTGACCATCTAGTGCAAAAATAGAAAAATCTAGCTCACTGCCTCCCCAAAAACCAAACCAATCTACATTTTCGAGCTCAATCAAAAGATTAGAAAATTGTGCTCCAAAACTACTCCAAACTACCCCATGAAGATGGAAAATTTCCATTTCCAAGGTGTCTATCCAAATAGCCTCTCCAAAATAGGTGCAAACAAATGGAACTAAAAATAGAAACTTTAGTTTTCTACCTTTTCTCTCAATCCACCCAAGAACTCAAAATAGAAATTTTTGGTGTATCTTAACTAAATTTTCAAAATAACAACTTAATCAAGCAATTTATAGAAACATTGCTTGATTAGTTGTTTTACAACTTGCAGTTTTCAAAAATTACAAAAATAGAAGGCTTGGTTACTACATCTGATTTTCTAATTTTGCCTCCAAATCTCTTGATTTGCTTCTTTTGATCTTCATTAATTTCAATGTATCATTAGCAACATTCTCCATTATTGTTGATAATTCATATAGGAATGGTCATAGTTGAAGCTCTAACAACATCTTTATCCTCTCTTGTAGATTTATTTGGAGCTCAAGGACAAGAATGGTGCACTATTCCAGAATCATCTCAAAGACTTACAAGGAATGATGATTGTGTTCACTCTTATGTGTCTTCTTTCTTTCCCATCTTCAATAGTGTATAATTCTTTTGTTGCTACATTGTCATAGCTACTCCCATGACTTGTGTGGGACATTTGTTTCTTCATTACCCAATGAATATAAAGCCAACATTTGTAAATCACTTGTTCAATTTTGTATCTTTTCCTTTCATGTAAAACAATGTTTGAACATTGCAACTGAATATAGAATGAAAGAATCTCTTTTCTTTTATGAAACTCCTAATGTTGTAATTGAATCAGACAACTTAAACACATTGCATCTTGGAACTTCAAAATAATTTAAACATTTGCAATGGTTAAACATCTGCATAGGTTAATCTTGAATTTTCACCTTAAGATAAAACTTTGAACAAACCAACTCCAGCAAATTGACTTGTAGTGAAAATTTGATAACATTTCTAATTAGTAAAACAAAGTTTTTCGAAAAGATCCACTGGCCAAGCATTGACCCCCATATTTAAAAATTACTATGGTATATTAAATTGGACACTCTTGAAAAATGAGATAATTTCACACTTAATTAGACCTACTTGTGAGTACCCTTGCACTATCCATTCTTCAAAATGACATTTATAGGCCCCTAAGACCTATTATTTTTTATCTAGAGGCTCGTTTCACTTGAAAAATCACTTAAATCCCAACAAACAACATTCAATTCATCCATATCCTGAAAACCCACCTTCAAAAACCATTGGTCGGACCCATTCGCCACCTTGGGTGAATGAGTACCCTTTGATGGGTCCCATTCTCCAAGGGTGGCAAATGAGTCCCTTTTGAGGTAAAATTCAATTTTGAGCAGAAATTCAATTAATTCAACTTAATTTTTTGGTGAATTTTGGCCTCTTAGGTCTAAATAATAGGAAAAGTAGGTTTTTTTTTCGTATAAATACTCATTTTAAGTCATTTTACACATCTTTTAGTCATTTTCACAAAACCAAATTCTAAACTCAAGTCTTCTCCAACAAGTTTCATTAGTTAAGTTGAAGTTTTAAGGCAACAAACTAGGGTTTTTGTAGGTCTTGAAGCTCACTTTTTGATCAAGATTCAACATTGCAAAGGGTTGATGATGGATTCCTATGGTGAATCATGGAGAAATATAGGTTCAAGAGATGGAACTAGCCATCAGATCACACCTAAATACTTGTTTTCAAAGTGATTACATCTTCCATTTCTTCTATATCTTCAAATTAAGGTTTACATTTCATTTACATTCCATTGCATATCATTTTATCTCCATTTTTTATGTGTTTTAGGATTTCTAGGGTTGAGGTCTTGCATCACACAAATCACATTTGTATTTCTTATTCTAGCACAATAGAATAGGGTTTTTGACATACTTCAGACTTTCCTAGTCTTTAACACACTTAAGGCTAGGGTTTTATGCTGATTTTTCTCTATTTAAGATTTAATTACCCAACTAGAGGTTTGACCAAGGAAAACCCCCCATTAGACAAACAATTTTATGCTATTTTTTAGGAATTTTTTGAGATCCCAATTTGGGTTTCCATTAGAAAGTACTATACAGGTGTCAAGATGTAGAACAAAGACTTGAAATTACAAAAATTTGAAAGTGGATTGATTCGCCATGCATGGTGAATGAGTCCCTCATAAGGTGGATATTTGAGTTAGATACTGATCCAAACACCCAGTTGGCAGAAAAACCCTGACCTGGGACTAATTCATCCAATGTGGCGAATGAGTCCCAGTCCTCTCAAAAGTCAGAATTGATAGATTTCCATATTGTTTTCTAGAAATTTCAGCTTTGCAAATGCACATGTTTTGAAAAAAAACTTTTTGTTTAGTTAAATTTGCATTTTCATCCATCCTTTTAATCTTTTTGCAAACATCACTTTGTTTTCAAACATTGCACATTTCTTAGATTTTGCATTCATAATCAATCAAATAATTCATTTAGTTGCACTTGGATCATCTCATTTAGTTTCAATTGCATCATACATATCCTAATTTGAGTTAACCACATTGATTTTTCATGAGGTTTATCTCTCTCCTTTTAGGTGAAACATCCTAAGAGTGCAAGAGTAGCCTCTAAACCTCATGCCCAAAAATCTAAAAATATATGGTTCAATTACAAATTGTTTGGATAACGGTTTCTTGAAGACAACCATTTTATAAATTAAAAAATATATATATTTGAAGTATCAAGAGAGCCAAATTAAAGAAAATAACATAAAAAACTAAAAACAAATTAGTGGTCCCAACACCGACTCTTTCGCTTCCAATTATTTCCACCTCCTGTAGCTCCAATAACACCTCATGTGCATTTACTCTTTGCATGTATTCCCAATACTTGGTGACAATTGTGGTGATGTTTTTGCTTCCTGAAGTCATGGTGATTTGTAGCCTTGTCTTCCATTTTGAAAGTGCATGGTTTGACTCAACTAGTGTTTCATAGATTTTTCCACTTTCCACCTTAAATGCACTCATATAGGTCTGTAAGTTACTCAAATTTCTAAACAAGTTTCCAGTGGTTGTCTCAGGATCACCTACTTCTTTATGATACACCTCTTTAAATTCCTTTTTTATGTCTGCAACATCTATTACCTTTTCATTGAACTCATTCATGAGGTCCACTTCAAGAGCATTGAAGTTCTCCTTGATTTTCACCAATATTTCAAATTATTTTTCTAACACTTTATTGATTTCCTTGATATAATCTTCATATACTGAAAATTTCCAATCCAATGAATCACACCAACTAGGATCAATTTCTCTATGGTCATCCACCAATTTTTCCTTTATTATCAAAGTGTGGTCCATGGAGAGTAATTTTGCAATTTCCCTTGAAATAAAAATGTGTCACCATGTACTCTCTTGATCTACTATAGCTCACCCACCAGTTCCTTTCTTTTATCAGACACATTAACATAGGATTGCATAAATTTACTATTCTAGAAAATTCCATCCTAATAAAGCCATTTTATCAATCCACTAGAAGCTTTAGCATAACCTAAATCTTTCCTAACCCATTGCACAATGTCAGAATCAATACCTTGAACATTTGATCTTCAGGCTTCCTCAGTGGTCAAAGTCACAATTAATGAAATAAAATTTCTTAAAGAAAGAATATGAGATTGCAACTGAAGGTTCTCCTTTTTATGTTCTTTTTCTCTTTTGATCAATGCATTAATAGAGTAATCAACATGATATGCATCACCTTATAAAGTATATGGACCCATATCAACATGAGTAACCTTGTAGTCAACTTTCGTTATCTCATTTTTGTTTAGGTCCTTTTTTGGATCAGAAATCTCTAATAGTTGATGCCTAGAAGTAGAATTTGCGACAATTTGTGACATCCTCTTAGCAATTTTGGGCTTCTAGTGACCCTACAATAGCATGGAATTTGTATCTACTTCAATTTTCATTGCAATAATATTCCTTCTTTTCTTCTCGACTTCTTTCTTTAACCATGTTGGGGAAGATGCCACTAATCTAGTGTCTCTACTTTCAACACTTACATTTTCTTTTTTTTTTCATTTGATTGAATAGAAATAGAAGTATCTCATACTAGAGAAGGGGGAACTTCAAATAATATGGGAAAATAATTATCATATATTATTTGTTGAAAAATTCCCTCAGAGTCTGTAGGCGCTAGCTTTTCTTGACTAGCCTTTTTCTTAGGTACTGAGGGTACACTATCTTGTTCACAAATTGATTTTAGCTTGGCCTTAATGTCTTATGGCTTCTTTCCATCTCCTCCTAACTATGAGCTAGTGCTAGATGACCTTATTGACTGCTTTCTAGTTGGTATATTTATGCCAGAGGCCTACACAGTCCCTTGCTCTTTTCTCTATGAAACTCTTTTCTCATGGGGAGAACCTACACTTTGGCATCATTTTTTGTTCAACTAGTATAAAGTTCTTCTCAAAATAGTGGCATAAAGGACCATTAAGTATAAAAATTCATACTTTAACTAATTAATTATGTACAAGGGCTTAGCAAAAGGGGCCTGATAGTTAGGATCAATGATCACCGAGTCTTCTTGTGCATCTTTTGGAATATTGAAATAAATACCAAAAGCTTATATTTTCCTTAGGGTCAATCTCATGAAATTTATTATATACACCTCACCTTCATCTATTATTCTTCCCAAAAGTATTCAATATTAGGGTGATTTTCATAGCTTCCAGCTTGATACAAATTTTTCTTAACATAACCCTTGCTATCAAAACTAGTTCTCATGGGAAAACATTGAAAATTGAATTCATTCAAGGCTTTCTCCACACCCCTAGAAATATTATTACTATTACATGAAAATGAAGGAATGGAAAATGAAAAATCATACCCCTTCTTCCCCATGTTTGAATATTTAACATTTACAATGGTCATCTGCCAGCAAACTTCAAGAAAAATGAAGAAATCACTTGGGTAACATGGCAATTTCAATGGAGCCTTCTCAAAACCTCCAATTCTAAGATAAGTAAATCTATTGAACTAAATGTAGAAACTTCCAAACCTCAATACTAGAGTATCCGCTTCAGGAAAAACCTAAAGCTCAATTTTTCCATCAATTATTCTCACAATTTCCATTAAAATGCATCATTGATGCATCATAAATTCCTCATTCCAACCTCCTTAGTGAGCTATGGAAAACTTCTATACATAGGCATGTCCAACATTGGATACCTTTGTGGTTCCAACCCTACCCAAAAAACCTCTTGATTGGATAGAATGTAAAATCAGTATGAGAACATGTGGAAGGAAACAATTTGTCGTAAATTTATCAATTACTCATTTAAATGATAACTAATAATCTCAGCCCAGTCAATGAATTTATTTTCACTACAAATCAGCAAAATAAAATGACACGTCCAAAATTCAAAAGAGTCTGAATATGCATTACCAACCACACAATGTAGCAAGGTGATAACATCTGAAATTTCATCCTTAAAATGAATCCTTTTAAGCTTTGAGGGAAACTAAGACTTACCCATTTTCTTGGACTTGAACAAATTCTTCGCAATGGAATTTTTTCACCATTCCTCATTCATTCTGAAAAACTCATCACCAATAGCTATAGATATTTCCTCTATAGTTTCCCTCTGTGGAATGCTTAATGCATGACAAATCACTTCAGGATTAATTCTTGCAATGACTAACCCATCCACAACTCTAATTTCTTGAGTCCCTAGAATGTAGCCCCTTGCACATGCAATCACTAGGTCAACACTTTGTACAGCCTCAAGAAAACCTCCTACATGTGCAAAACCACTTTGCAGAACTTTATCTTCTAGGGGTGTTCTCTTACTTTGCTCCAGGTGCACCAAAAAATCCTCCAAATTGAGGTGCCCAATTTTAGTGTCCCTCACGCTAGACTAGTGATTTTGAATTCCACTCTGTATGAGTGCAAATTCAAAAAGATATATTTTTTTCAATTGAGAAGTATTGGCATTGGAAAAGAATGAGAATAAAGGCTAAATGAATTAGTAAAAATTCACCACTCAATTATGCCATTATTTTGATAGGACATGCATTAAATGCAACATTCAATTTCATTCCTCAAAAAGATACCCTTTAAACCTGCATTCTTTTTGAAATTCCTAAAAAGACAACTCAAGGTTAGTCTGTACATAGCATTCAATGAGATGATGGTACCTTTGAAAGCTGGGGTAATTCCGTAATGTCGTGTGGTCATACAAAATTGGAACCTTAGAACCAAATTCGGAAGTTTTGAAGTTTTAGAAACCTCTGACACACTGACTACAAAGATCACCAACAAAGACTTACAACTCAACAAACTGAACCAAGTCAGGGAATTAAGAAGTTATGAAAATTTAGAACTCCATGAAAAGGTTATAAAACTCAAAGGACTAGTGACTAAGGTTAGGAAAAAAAAAAAAATTCAACTTTGAGCATTCACCAAGAGAAATAAATACTGAGGCATTGAAAATGAATGAGGTAAAAGACCCAAAAGACCAAAGGAGGGGAAGTTTAAAATTCCTAACACTAGTTTAAAAGTTACGGATAACAAGAAGTAAGTATAATGAGCTTATTGATGAATATAATAAGAGTTAGAAAAAGTTTTTTAAACTTGAAACAAAGCTAGCATTATGTAAAAAACAAGTGAAAATATTAAGGTCCCAAGGACCAGCTAGTTGAAGTCATGTTATAACCAGTGAGTAGATGATTGCTCATGAGAATATATTTTGGTTTGTTGTAACCATTTCTTAAGGAAATGATTGGTATAATCTGTCAGATGAAAATGTGACATGTGTAAATCTCATCCTAAAGCTTGTTTTTCTCCCTTATTTTGAGTCTATAATCTCTCCAACTATAACATTTTGCATGAATTATTAATGAAATTTGATCAATGATCTTTCATTAATCTTCTTTGTCATTATGCATTGATGTATGTTTTAATTCTAGATCTAGTTTAATGAACCAATTAAAGTACCTTGATTAAATCATGAATTCGTATAAATGTTTAGTGAATCTGATAAGTAGTTATGGATTTTGAGTATTGATGTGTGAATTGAATGCAATTTCACTAAGATTATGGATGCCTGGAATTAAAATCACCTTATAGTTTATATTTTAATTGTGTTAAAAGTAAAACTTGAACATGTACTTAGTGATTCATCACTCAACTCAATGCTTAATAAAATATTAACAATAGCATTAGTAGCATATACAAAAATGACCATCAACAATCGTTTAATGTGTATCTAGTAGTTGAAACCACTACTGAACTTTTTCTTCAAGTGATAAAATAAATAATATAGATAATTGAACATCAATACATTATTGAAGTCTAAATTTGAGATTTTTTTATTGATTTTCACATGAAGGAATACATAGATGCATTGGCAATGCAAAATATTACTCAAAGACAACTCTGCAAAGAGTTAAGTTCGAACTTGGAAACTCATATTGTCAAAAATCAAATCACTACATCACCTTTTCTAGCAACTTCCACTATTCAAGTGGTGGAATTGTCATTTGTTCTAACTGATGTTGTTTGACTTGAAGATTTGTTAATAATTCATGATTGAAATTGGAACTTGTCTTGAATTCCTTAGTCAAATATGCATTCAATGTTAGCAATGGTTTGATGGAATCCAAATAGTTCACCACATCTAGGTTCTAAGGAAACTGGTCCAAATCAATATTCCTTGCACCCTCCATCTTTTTGAAATCATTCTTTCCAATGAATAACTCATTTGTGTCAAAAGCCTTTGGCAAACCAAGCTCTGTGAAGTTCCTTAGCTTTTCATCTAGCTTCTTCATCTTATTTACAGTCAAATGCAAATATTCCTTTGTTTCACGCATTCTCAAACACTTTTCAATGATATATGACAACATCATTGATGTATCAAGTCGATTAGTAATACCTTTTGATTTCAAAACATTGTCACTGGCTTTGTAGACTATTTTTTGAACATGATTTTCAAATTTCTCTAATGCCAGCACATTTTTTTTGTCCATTAAATATTTGTTGAGCTTTTTATAATGTTGTATGATAGCACCAATAAATTGAAACATGTAACACAAATGATCAATCCTCTACATTATTTCATTCCAAATATTTTGTTCCATATGCCTCATTGTTTCTCTATAAAATTCAGATAACTTATTTTGACAAGACTTAATTTCATTTTTTGCTTTGATCAGCTCTACCTCCAATCTTTCATTTATTTTTCTCTCTTTCTCCAATTTTTCTTCCCACTATGCATTTCCATTTGCAATGCTTAGTCTTAATTTTTCCGAAGTGGATTTATCCTCATCATATTTCTTGTTGCTCTCATCTAACCTTTGGTTCTATTCATTCAATTTAGTCTCATTTTGCTTATCCTCTTTTCTTGTTGATGTAGAGGAAATTTTTTTTATTCTTTTTTCTAATTCATTTTTCTTATTACATGCTACTTTCCTCTTTGTTTTCTCTTTTGCTAGGTCTACCTATAACTTTTCTATTTGAGTCCGCAACCTTTTTTCCTCTCTATCTTTCTTTAGAAATGATGTGCACACCAATTCATTGTTCTTATTTAATACATTAATTTTTTTAGTATTTTTGAGTCTAGAAAAATCCAATTGAATATTGCTCACCTAGAATTCAAATGGAGCCATCTAATTTGTTGGTTTATTTTGAACTATGAGAAAAATAATTTTGTACTCTATGATTTATTTATTTGTGTCAAATGTGGGTAATACCATGGTTATTGCAAGCTCTGAAGTTACATCAGACACACTCTCCATCAATTGCTTCTTTTCTTTTTTATTGAAGTCTGATTTCTTTTTAAACTCTTCAATGTAATCAAAACCTAGGGACACAAGAACAATGGACTTCTTGAATGTAAAAGGAATAGGAGTACTTGTAGTTGCTAATGATGTCACAACCACATTAATTGGTAGTGGGTTAGTGCCTGGAAATAACTCCTTTGTGGTGGATCCACTAGTAGTGTGACTTGGACCTATCAAAATCCTTTGCCTCTTCTATGTGCCTTGATCACCTGGTGTTTCTGTGGTATCTTGTATTGTTGTCCTCTTATGTGTAATTTTTTTTTGTAGCACATGTTGATCACTACTATTACTACTACCCATACCATCGCCACCAAAGGAAATGTCAATTGCACTAAGCTCTCCACCATGGGCACTAGTTGTGATTGTATCTTACCATGAGGATGAGGATTTGAGGCTCTAAAAATTTGACTTGTATGCCCTTGGTCTATTTTTTCACCTCCAAGCCCAAGGCCATATTTATCAACTAGTTTTCTATGCTCTACATCTATTAC
This sequence comes from Sequoia sempervirens, assembly GCA_007258455.2. Lineage (NCBI taxonomy): Eukaryota > Viridiplantae > Streptophyta > Pinopsida > Cupressales > Cupressaceae > Sequoia > Sequoia sempervirens. The sequence goes on from VDFB02058710.1 coordinate 19,727, forward strand.
TGTCCAAGGTCCTTGTCTTTGGGACCCCAAAGGAGCACCTTCATAACCCATTTTTTAGTTATGGCTACTCTTGAAGTATATGCTACTTTTGTGGCCTCACTTAAACTAGGTTTGAAATTGACATGGCTTCAGTCTCCCCTATCATCATTAAATTCACCATCAGTTTATTTATCTTCATATTCATTCAAATGCTCTATATTCAACAATTTTCTAAACTCGCGATCTTCTTCGTTATATCCATACTCTGCAAGGGCTCTTGGATCACCTAGCTCCTTCCTCATAGACCAAAAGGTAGTAATTTTTTATTGTGACCAATTTTTTTCTATAACTTCCTTCTCTAGAGAATATAGTATTTTTACTCTACTAGATGGTTTATCACTTTTTTCATAAAAATTGTTGTACCTCCTAATTGTCTTTTGATACAATGCCATAATTTCTACTAACAAGTGTTCAAAAGAAATACCATTCTCAACAAAAAAATTCTCCATTGTTATTTTGACCTCTTCCCAAGAATCCTTGTTTCTTAAGTTTTCAAGCAAGGGTTTACTTTGATGTTGAATTCTACTTGCAACATTCTTATTTTCCACAATCATTGATTTAATGGTGTCACATGGATCATACTGCCAGTGACATATAGCATCAAAATCAAAAAAATTCAAAAGATTATGTGCTACACTAAATGATTTTCTCTCGAATGTGAACCCTCCACATGAAAAAGGTAAAGAAGGAAATAAGGTCTTCGTTTTTTTAGCGACAAAGTGTAGTTCATCAGTACTTTGTATTTGCCTTACATATTCCAATGCAAAAACCATTTCTATCACATTTATTGAAATTTTTTATGGTTTTACTCTCGATCCATAAAATATTAGCACAATATATTCTTCCATTAAGTACCTATCAACCAATTGTATTTCCTTCCCTAGTTGAATGCAATTTCTACATGACATGGGCAATCTAGGCATTGGAGTATTTGTAATTCTTGATACAATGGAGCCAAAAAGTAGTCTACAAAATGATTGTAGTTCCTTCGAGAATAATGCATCCTTATCTCATTGGTCCATTCATATATTGGAGTCATTTTATTTTCCTTAGAATTACTACAGGGTTGAATCTGAAGCTTGTTGGTCTGAAACATTCATCTAAATTTGAATAGAAAAAGATAGCACAAGTAGGTTGTGAACCTAAATTTCTTGGTGGAACCTCCTTTAATCATTAAAAAATGTTTATGCATGGATTCTATATTGTTCTCAATAAAATTATATTTGACATATGGAACACCATAATGGATATTATATACTATTTCAAGGAGGCTCGCACCCACTTCCAAATTGCTATCTACTATGAGGAAAAATTCTAGCATGGAAATAGTATCCTAAACCCATGGTTTAAAAATATCCAAATCATAAGGAGGCTTATGATCACCTTTCAATTTGTTTCTATCCTGAACTATTTTCTTTAAGAAAGAATTTTTCTCCATTTCATCCATTGCTTCATAATCACTAGCAAGCTTTTCTAGGTCAATGTGGACATTTCCAAAATCTTCAGTTGTAATCCCCAAGAATTTTCCAAGTTCTGCATTAATGGATAACAATTCTTCTTTTCTATCTTTATTAAAAATTGCTCTTTTTTTATCATCATAATTTTGGGTGTAGACCATGATAAATTCTGGGCAAGGGAAAACCTCATGTAATATCATGTGCCCTAATCCAGTTACCCATTGTGTACTAATACTATTAACTTGCATTTTCTTTGCATCCTTATTCTGAGATGAAAATCTAATTTCTAAGGTATGCCTACCATAGGTTTCAGGATCATAAATATCATGGTATTAAATAGTGAAACCTAGGGTTTTAAGCAAGTTTGCATAATGTATTTTTTTATCCGACATTGCTCTAGTGGTATTGGTGGTATAAATTCTTATACAATTTGAAATTATGAATTCCCTATTATTCCTCCTTAATTTTTCTTAATTCTTAAGTCTTCTAACCCTAAACCCAAACTTCAAAGTGTAAAAGCGGTAGAAGGGGGAAAACAATCTAAACAATGCATCTACGCTTCTAAATAAGATATTGCATCTAAAACTTAATGAATCTAAACTAATTTAAACTAAAAAGCTTCAGAAATCTATCATATTGCTCTCTAATTCTAAAGATTTCTCTAATTTACTTAGCTCTCAGCTTTGTAAGCTAATTAAACTATTAAAATGACACTTAGAGAATGAGAAATGAACTATTCTACTCTAATATGATTTAAATATACAAATTCTATTCTAAT
>VDFB02058711.1:0-31361 GCA_007258455.2 Sequoia sempervirens
GATAAGAGAAAATAATACTGGAAGAAACCAAAGTAGGCAAAGTGTTGCAAATGCTCCCTGAACTCAGTGGTTCCCCTGAGAATTATGTAAAATTATTTTTTGATGGTGCTTCCCAAGGAAACCTGGTAAATGTCGGGCCAGGATTTGTTCTGAGAAATGTGAATGGTGCATTTATACATGGGGGCTCCCTCTTCCTGGGAAATAAATCTAACAATGAGACGAAGGGTAAGCATTAGTGGCAGTTATGGTGTCTACGGCTTCAAGAAAAATGGATAATCATATAGTGAAAGGTGATTCCTTGTTATTGATTAAAGTCATACATAAAGGTTCCTGTCCCAATTGGAGATTAAGGCATTATGCAGAAGAAACTTTGGTGCCAGGTTCTAAATTTGTCAATGTTAGCTTTGAACATTGTAGGCTCAATTTAAATGTGGCAGCAGACATTTTGGCTAATTTTGGAGTCGATTAAGATCCTCTAACTGCTCTCTACAGCTACCTTTCTAATCCATGGGAGGGACCAGAACAGCATCTGTGTCATAAGCCTCCTTAAATCTCTTCATTAAGTATGTTGTTCCCACGTGTGTGTTAATCCTATTTGTTCGAGCATTGGCTCTTTGTGTTCATGTCTCTGCACTGTTTGTGCTGGTAGGCTGGTTGATAGGTGGCTGCTGCATGGGGGCTCTTTTTGCTCTCTGTGTTTTTCTCATGGCCCACAAAAAGAATGGACAATCAATAAGGGATCTGCAATGAAAGGGAGTGGTGACAGATAGTTATCTAACCTATATATTCTGGTACATTTCTCCTATGGCAATTTGAAGCAGTGATGGGGAGGTCTGGTCTTGGTATGCAAGGCACTTCGTGATCTAAAGCAATGGTGCACCAACATTTTATTTCAAAGCTGGCACTTGGAGTTCCAGATGTGACTCCTAGGGTTTGGCTCCTATAAATGTTGTTACCGAAACATTTTGCAAGTATGTCAGCTTCCCCTTTTGCAAATGTTGGATTTAAATCTGAAGGAACTTTAGGGGCACAAGAAGGTGGAACATCTGGCATTGAGGTGGAGAAGTTGAATTCTCTGCGACATGAGGTCAATGTGCTTCAAGCCTATTGCACTGACATGGTAAAGTTTTGCTAGTGATGATGCTCACGCATAGTAATGGATGACTGAAAGTTACTAGCAATGAGCAATCACACTATTCCAGTCTTCTGTAGGAAAATAGTTCACAGGGCCAAAAAGTGTGCAGAGATCATTATTAGCGTTTGGTTTTCAGCTTTGGGCCTGTTTGCCAGAGCAGGATGCCTTACAGTGGAGGAGACGATGAATTGGAATGGTGCCACTGCATCATGGCTTGGATGTTGAGGTGTATTCTGAGCTCCTGCTCAGCTTTTGTTTGGTTTTTTTTTTGTATGGTCGTGCAGAGGGGTAAGCTGGTATGTGTTTGATTCCAGCATGTCAATAACATACTGCCCCTTGGTTTGTCTTTTGGCCTATGGCTGAGAATTGTATTCCGATGAATTCTTGCTTGCGATTGGTATATGTTCTTGCAGTTTGCTGGGTAAATAGTTTTTCTCACAATCCCTAGCGTGACAGGCATTTTGCTGGTTCTTGAATTTTTATGAATATTTCTTAGCCATTTTGTTGAACTTATGTTCTTTTCTCTTGGGCAGGGCCCTAAAGAATCCCCCAACTAATTAATGAGAAAATAAAGTAAACACTTCTTACAAGATAATGCATATTCAAGGAATTAGTTGAATTCTTATCCACTTAAGAAAACTAGTTTTTTCTATGTCAGCTTGTACCATTCACACTACGTTCGTTTTCCTTTCTAATGATCCTCTAAAGAATTCGATTTCTAGGTCTTTACTTGCTTCCATATTTGTTTTCCTCTCTCTAAACCCTTTTTTTAACTGAAATTAATCTCCTGTGAACCAATTGGAGTGATCAGCTACTGAAAATCCTCCTAGCTGCAGTTATGAATGAAGGAACGAGAAGCAAAAGTAGATTGCGCATATAAGAAGAATTTAGAGCCAAATTCACCTACAGATTGGTCCAATGTCTTAGGGGCAAAGCCCCTATCAAAGATCCAACTGCCAACAAATTTTGATTGTTATACGCAAGTCTTTTTTCCCGACTGAAAAAGGAACGGCAGAACATCAAGGTAAAGGAAGACGAAAGAATAATCAATCACTCACTGAAAACCTTCCATTTTCAGCAGCTCGACATATGGACGATTTTATATGTACTGAGAAAATAATAAATACAGAAGCTAGTGCTTAATACACTAGACAAACCCAGCAAACCAGAAAATTTTGAAAATTGAGAAGCCAGAATCAGAAACACTCCCACATGCCAACAAAGGCAAAAACATTAATGTCTACTATTATGGGTGGTTGAAGATTAACTCGAAATTATCTAATTACAGGACACTATTTTTTAATGAACACCACCTACATGAAAATTAATCATTTTGTTCCCGTGAGAGAGGATAGAACGAGGAAAAGAAAAAGTAAACAGTGGTGAATCAGAGGAAGACAAACAAGCTCTCAGAAAACCAAGACAAGCTTACTCGACATGAAAAGCTTTTCCAACCAAACAATTCAAGGAGAAATACTGAATCCTCGGGAGTATCCTCTTAAAGCTCTCCTCCTTCCAGCATTTCAACTTATTATTAATAGTAATTGCATAGTAGGCACCATTGCATTCGACATTTTCTAATTTTCGAGTACCTACTGTGAGTAAAATGAACCATTGTTTTAGTTTTGTTCACTGAGAAATATTGTCCGTACATAAAACTAATGACGCTACCGTTTTTCTACCGTTGAAATTTGTGTAACTATGGCAATTCTCATTTAGTATTGAGTTTAATTTTAGTGTTTTAATGTAATTATATATTCATAATGGTGTAATTTGGTGTTGAAAACATTTTCATATATTTAGTTGTATCTTAAATATTTTCACACATATTATCATACTTGACATTCATTGTATCTTTCATGTTTGGACTTTCATTCTCAACATAAATATTACCATTTTCTTATTTGAGATTAATCCTAAATGTGCAAGATTGATCCTACACTTATGAATTTGATACCTAAAATTTGAAAGTTTAAAAATTCAAATTTAGCCAACTCCTATCCATTTCACTATTGTCATGAGTTTAGTTGATACATATTGCACATGATTATGGCTATTTAACAGTATTTAAAGGCATTTATTTAGACATTAATTCACATCCTAGCATCATCCTAGAATCATTCAAATTCCCATAACATTCAAGGAGTATGTATTAAGGGAACAATTTGATATGTGCACTAAAACAAACAACATTTACTGTAGAATCACTATCTAAAACATTTGTTCACATGTTAGTTACCTATCAACCTTTAACACAACCATAAAGTTAATCTCTCTCAAGAGTTGACCTAAGAGAACTTGTCCCCTACTAATCCAATAGCCTCCTTAGGGTATTTTTTAAATATTGTCAATCCCTAACAACTAAAAAGAAGTGGAGAATTAGGCAAATCAAAGAGTACAAGTGTGGAACCAATAGGATCATATCCAGAAATCATAAAACAAATTTGTGTCTAAGCAAATCACCCAAAGCCATAGACTCGACTAAGAAAAAGTTAAGTTTTGCACAAAACCTAACATTTAAGGTAGACCTAAAGTACATAACTTTTTATGTCAAACCAACAAATTTTAGCACCTACTCCAAAAATTTCTTTCCTCCAAATTGTTAAAGTTTATTGTTATCCATCTCATTTAATTTCCTAGTTTAGCATTCAATTATGAATTACCCACTCCCATGTTTGACATAAAATTAATCTAAGTTGATGTATGCTCATATGTATGCACCTTATTGAATTGGTCTAGATTGAGTTTAAGAAAAAGTTATTTTTATTTTTTGTTGAACTTGTCTACTTTTAGATGACCTAATTCCCTCCTAGGCTTTCTCATAAATATTAGTTTTAATACTTGTATTATTTTTTACATCTTATTTCTAAATTTGATCCTTGTTTTATTATTATGCTCCATTGGTACATCCTTATTTTAGGGTTTGGCATGCACTTATTTACATCATATATTTCACTCACCCCACCCATCCCTATATTGGCTTTAGGGTTTACATTTATGCTTGTTTTGTATTTGATAGATTTTTTGACATACATCGTATCTTACTTCACTTTTATACCATTTACCTACATTTATTAGGGGTTTGAGCCTTTATTGCATAGTCTACTTGGATAAAGCTCTACTATGATACCATGAATTCTCATGGCTGGCTTCCATCCATCATTATTGATTTTGACATGTTAGTACAAATTGTGACTTGTGATCCATTTTTTCTTGATTCTTTTAAGACAATCTATCACAAAAATGGGATCACCTTTTCTATGAAACCATTATATCATCACATATGTATGTTCTATTCCTTTAGGTATTTAGCTAGTGTTTTCCCTTCCCTATATCCTTACTTTACTCTTCTATGATTATCATATGTTGCATACTTCTCCTCTGGAGAGTGATAGTAGTGGGTTAGATCCTAATTGTAGACTACCTTTTATCACTTTGCCTTCACATTATCTACTTTATGATACATCATTCTAGAGGACACCCATGATATGTGGGAAAATCTTAAGTACAATATTAATATAGAAAATAATAAGCATAAAAAATACATGAATTTATGTGGAAAACTTGCTAAAATTATACCAAGAAAAACCACAGGAAGAGATATTTCAATTTTTATTTCTCAAAAAATTCACAGTTTTAACAATCCTTAGAATGTGCTAAAAATAACTTTTAAAATGCATAACAAAATCAAGTCGTTGAGTCCTTGTCAAATAAAACTTTCCAAAAATAGAAAGTTTGACTCATGCAACTACATGTCAAATATTTTTCAAAATCACCATAAATAGTTTCAATGTACTCAATGTACTCTATTGTTCACTATTGGAATAACAACAAAATTGACTTCACATTCCAACAATATGTTTATACCTTTTATTGTTATGAGTGGTAATCATGTGATGAGAGCACATTTCATGATATTTTTGAACATTGTGATGATGGTCTTTCTACATGTCATACATGGCTTATGGTTCTACATGTTTTACTTCTCACACTAAGTTCAATTTTGTTCCTATTTTTCATGCCTTAGTTAAAACACCAAAGCATTCTACAACTACACATGCAAACATGAGACATATTACACTTGCTCAATTTAACAATACCTACACCAAAATATATCTTTGGGATTTGGTATATGTAAGGTTCAAAACCCTAAATAATCTCATGAAAATAAATAGTAACTCATTTCCATATAAATATAGAAATGAAATGAAACATCTTAAATATATATACAAATGGTATATTACATCTCACATGTAAAAGTGACTGATCTGGAATATTAAGTACAAGAAATAGCGTACATCATCACATGAAATACTATCTAGTCAATTAATATAGAGTACAAGATATAATTTATGCAAGAATATGACTTAGGCTCTCAGCACTGTCACAGTCTCATAATACAAGTAAGTATAATCAGGTCTTTAACACCTAACACAACAGTCGCTCACCCAGGCCAGGGGCGATAACATGAAACCGACGCGCTCAAACTACAGGCGCGCACCACCGATTAAACACCTAACCGAAGAATGCAGGTACTGCACAAGAATCCTGGCAACTAAAGTTGACGAGGATGGAGCCGAATGCAACAGTACTCATCTACATGTATTTCACACTGCTGACCGCTATTGCCTACTATCAAGATATGGCATAGAGAATAAAATAACTGTTGAACACCAAGAATACTGAGAGGGGGGTGAATCAGTATTCTCTTAAACCATTCAAACATCAAACATCCAATTACTAATGCATATTCAACTGCAGTAAGGAAATAAAGCATGAAACATTCACAACATCACATAACACATGAACACCAAGATTTTTATGTGGAAAACCCAAAATGGGAAAAACCACAGTGAGGGTTAGCTCACAATATATTATAACCGGTTATAGTATATTATAGAAATGCTCACTACAAGTGGACTCGCTATCCACAGAGAGAAAGATAGAAGAAATATGGTGGATAATAGCCTATTTGAACTATTACAATTGCATCTTATGTATGAATGAATTATAGTTCCATTGAAGCACAATAACAATCCTTATCTAATTCTGATTCAACACTTTTCCTCGCTCTTCATTCGCACAATTTTGATCTTCACCTTAACATTCGCAACTTAACTTCACACTACTCTTCTCAAATTCACATCACACATCACATACTACTTGACATACATCAAGATGCCGAAAACAATCCAACATATATATCCACATCAAGTATAACATCAATTAGGTTAACCTGATTAGATGTAATACCCAAAATGTAACTCGTTGGCTCCAAGACATTTCATCCACACAACATGCCATAATTCAAAACTCAAAACATCTTAAGATAGGTCGGCATGGACCTATAATAGATCCTACATAAGATAGCAATACATATTTATCCTTTGCATAACATCAAACATGTTAGGTCAACTCCATATAAGACCTAAAAGCAAAAACATTCATCTATGTATCCACATATCGATACGTGGACCTCAAAACTTGATACCATATGGAATCCATGCTCTACTAACATCTGGAAACTTATCTTCAACACCACAAGGACAAAAACTCATCTGCGGAGAAATGTGGATTCTCCTACACAAACACACTATACATAAGGATAACTGTGAACTACCAAGCCGAACTTTGTTACTCATATCTATCGATCCACTTGTCTAAACAAGATGAAATATTGGATTTAGGTACATCTAACATCCAGCAAAATGATGTTAGAAGCGCATAGTAATATCTTAATTGACGCACTATAACACTGAATTGGTAGATTTGACACTTAGTCAAATTTCTATGCAACTTATCTTTCTGGACCAACTCAATTTGCACAAATGTCTCACTTAACAACTCTAAAACCTATTAGGACTGATCAAAATGATTTGAAAGAATGTTGACATCAATGACAATACTGTATCACGTCATTATGTACCTTCCATGCTCATGTTGCCAAGTAACATCATTAATGACAAACTTCAACAATCTCCCCAAACTTATAACAATAACATCCATCTATTTCAATGATACACATAGATTTAGCCAAAGCAATCAAACTATAAACAATAGTTAGATATGGAAAAGAAAATATACTTCCCTCTATTAGTCCATATTTGGCACCTATCCTGAAATGTAAAGCCAATCAAATATAAAAGAAAATAACATGCATAATGATTATAAAAATAAATCTTTTTCTTTTCATGCAAAATTATTATATGAAGATCACTTATTATTTCAATCCTTTCATGCATAATGATGGTTAAATGTATAATTGGCATGCAATTTAATTATTGACATACAACTAGATTATAGACATGCAATCTTGATTATTGACATGCAACTAGATTATAGACATGCAATCTTGATTATTGACATGCAACTAGATTATAGACATGCAATCTTGATTATTAGCATGCAACTAGATTATTGATGTTTCTCAATTTCATGCAATACTATTTTTAGTTTCATGAAATATTTAATGTACATGCAATACTAGCTAATGTTTGATGTCATGTAGGTTAAATCCATAAGAAACTAGTTCATAACATATGATGCATATTTGTACCATTATATTTACATAATTATATGTATATCCATATATATAGAAGTTTGTATATATGTGTGTGTGTATAACTATAATTATCCTTTTGATATGTTGATTGGAGATAAAAGAAACAGATCCATAATAGTTAAATGATAGTTTCCTATATTCGTTTTTACAATGAATTCATCACAATAGAATAAATTGACTTTATGGTAAATACACATTATATATATATACACTACTGTTGAAATATGTTGAGTTTACAAAATAACACAAGGGTTTTGTAACAACAACAAGAATTCCTATATGTTTACAGTCACGAACTATCCCTTAATACAAGTATAATTAACTCATACTAGATATATATATGTATGTATGTATACATACACACACAAATATATGTATGTATATATATTAAAATTGAAACGTGTTTTGAACTAGCTACAGTTTGAAACAAAGTCATAGTTGCAGTCAAGCAGAATATGCCCTAGCTGTATGTTGATTGAAATGTGGCTTTCAACCACATGAAAAGCAATGTAAAATTCATTCAATATTGTGACTAAATCATGACTAAAGCCTACTGAAAAGGAAATTGTGTGGATGGGTGAAAATCATGTTGAGAATGGGTTAAGCATGTGTGTAGTGATTGAGTTGTGTGGCCATATGCAATTACAATAGATATTTTTCATATGTAAATAATATATGTTTCATTTACCTTAGCAATAAGAAATATGGGCATAGATTGTAGGAGCACAAAAAACAAACAAAAGTAATGTGAAGAGTACAAAAAGAGACAATTTTAATTACAAACAATTAGGAAGAAATAAGTGATGCATACATATGGTAAAACCTACTTGGTGTCGCTAACTCCTTGGTTAAATTTGTAGACAGATCGATGGAAATCCCCCTTAGTTGCTATTAATGCTACCTATTATCCTTGATTGATGCCAATTAAAATCTCCAACAATCGTGTGTTCCTTTCATTGAGCTCTCTCCTCTTTATGATTTTTCATATTCTCATGCAAAAAAACTCAACTCCAGTCTCTTATTTTAGAACCGCACTTTCACCTCATGTATGATTTATCATACAATCCATTTGAATTTTAAACCTTTTTTTTCTAATTTTAGTAAAACTTATTTTATTTTATTTTATTTTCTTTTCTTTTTTAATAATAATAATCATGCATATAATTTAAAACATTTGATTTAATTTTGTTTTCTTTTTAATAATACTTATCTATTTTATATGTTTATATATATAAATAATAATTTATTTATTATATTATTACTATGCATATATAAATATAAATTAAGATATTTATCATTATCAAACATTTGAAAATAAAATCTTTTATTTTTCCAATTAAATTAATTTTGCAAACAAAACATCTATAAGACAGTCATTATTTTAAATCATAACACCCAAAAGGCAATGACATATTCATGATAACACAATGCAATCATAATCATACACAATGTAGGATGAATGCAACTACGTGGGTGTGTGGGTAGCATTTCCATCATGTCAACTATTGTCAAGTGGCTAGGTCATCTCTACTTCATCCATGTTCTCACCTTCAACCTATTCTTGCACTCATTTGCACTCAATATCTCATTAATAGCTTAGTCCATAAAACCATAATCAATAATTGAAATATTCGCATCATTATAACTCATCATCATTTTAATCACAATAGCATGCATTTTAAAGATAACATCTAATTTACCATCCATGAAAACATATTAATCTATGCTTCAAACACATATTGTCCACTAGTCTCATCTAGTTCCATTTATTATCAAATAAAGTTTATGCCAATAAAATCGAGATGTGATGGTATATTACTTGGAATTACATAAGAATATCTTAAATTTTATCCAAGTACATATAATTATCTTGTTTAATCTCTCTCTCCCAAAGGGTTATCTTCACTATTACAACTAATACTTTGAGATAAAGTGCAACTTTCCTTGACATTCCATGAGTTAGCATTATATATTAGGGATAGGTCTGGAAAAACTAGAGTTAAAAAACTACTAATGGACAATGGATTCAGATTGAAAATTTGTAGCAAGAATTTACTAGACATGATCCAAGTTAAGTACTTTAATCTCATAATATATGAAGCAATCAATAAAGGGTTTGACAATGTCATGTGGGAATCCCTTGGTTACATTACTTTTCCTATCACTTTAGGACTCATTACCCTTAACAATACTTTCCATGTGATAATTGGAACCTTATTATGTAATATTATTTTAGGACATTGATGGATCCATGCAATGAGTGTTGTCCCATCCATGCTTCATCATAAACTCAATTTTATCTATCATAAAAATTTAATGATAGCCCATACTAATTTTTTCAAACAATTGAAAAAGATAAAATGTTAATATCTCCAACATGATTAATCTTATCCACTATCGATCTAAAAAATTATACTATTGATCCAAAGGATGATTGGGGGTCCAATATTTTGAGTCATCAAGTCATAAGAGACATAAAAACCAAGCCTTTTCACCTTTGGCTATAGGTCCCAATATATACGAAAAATAATCTTCAAATGTCACATGAAAATCATCTAGTTGAAGTGATACTTCTCATGGATCCAAACCTAGCCTTTGTTATGAATATCATTCATCTTCATCTAGGCTACCTAATTACTATGTCAAAGATACAACATTTTTCAAAAGCTTGGATACATGAAGAAGGATTAGGTTTGAATCAATAACATATTAAATTTCCTAAAAGAAATACTACTAAGCGAATAGGTTATTCATGTTCCAATATTAGTGACATAGACTTGCCTTTGATTTATCTTGACTTGGTATATATGATGGTTATGCGGACATGTTTCCTCTTTTTCTACTTTTACAAATGATGAAGCTCTCATAGAATACTTAGGGATATATAATGACTTTCCTACATTTTAACATGATAGAGGCTCCCTCGTGTCTTTGAATTTTTTCACATTTTAGGAAGATGCTTCTTCATTGGGCAATGGTCTTGACACTTTATTTACCCAACCATTCAAATAAGATCATCACACTTATAATTGGTGGCATGCTCAACATAGATATGGAAACACTAGTCAAAGAAAATGTCCTAAAGATGGGAGATTACTTAAATAAAGATGGAAAATATAACAATAATCATAGTAAAACAATTTGGTAATATTCTTGCATGGTCATATTAAGACATGAAATGTATTGATATAAATGTAACAATGCACAACATTTTCCTATAAATTGATGTTATAATGGTTAAGAAAAATATTAGGAAATGCATCCTAATGGTGGCTTAATGGTTTAAGACTTGAACTACAAAATATGTTAAAGTTATTGTCCATAAGATCAATCATCTATTCACCTTAGATTTCTAACATGGTTCCTATGGCTAAACCCAATGGTCATGTCCATATTTCCTTGTTTTAGAGACCTAAACAAGAACTTCCTTGAATTTTATTTTTCTCCACCCAACATTTATATGATTGTAGATTCAACTATTAGATATAAAATGTTATCTTTTATGAATGGGTTTTCAAGCTACAATTAAGTATTGGTGGTCAACTAAAAAATTCCTTCACCACACCATGGGGAAAAAATTCCTATATGAGCAATGCCCTTTGGACTAATCATATTAGAGCTACTTATTAAAGGGTTGTGACATTAACATTCCATGGCATATTTCACAAAATTCTAAAATATTACATAGATAACATCCTTAGAAAATATAAGAAAAGAGAATATCATATCTAGGACCTAAGAAAAATATTTAAGTAACTATGACAATACAAAGTGAGACTAAATCCCAAGAAGTGTGTCTTCAAAGTTCCTTATTAGGATATGTAGACACTGAAAAATGTCTTGGTTTGCGAGCGTCATTTTTCCATCATCTTGGTCCTCTTCCCTGCGTAATTAAATAATTTTAATTGTTTAATTTCTTGATCACATCCTTTTGTTAATTAAATAATTTGAATTATTTAATTAATTCATTTCTTTATTCCCCTTTGATCAATTAAATAAATTATCTTTTTAATTGTGTCGCTAACACCCCTCCTTCAATGATTAAATAAACTATCATTTATTAAATTATTTGCTTTTGATTTTTGTCTCTAGTTAAATAATTATTAATTAATTATCTATTCATTACTCCTCCCTTTCTTCTATAGTTAAATAATCATTAAAATTATTTAATTGTCTTTTGTCACTTCTCCCCTATTAAATAATTAATCTAAATTAATTATTTAATCCTTCTTTTCTATTTCCTCTTATTTAATTAATTTGGTTGCATAATCAATTTAATTAAATGCCCATTTTTTCTTTCTTCCACAAATAAAAAATTTAAATAAATTATTTATTCTCCACTTGGTCAAAGGTTCCCTTTCTCATGAATTAAATGATTTTATTATTTAATTTCTCCATTATCTCCCTCCTCTTTCTCATTTTTGAATCTCAACTATTGATTGTCTCTGGTCTCTTTTTTATCTCAACCATCCATTTTGTAGCCACCCCTAGCCCACTACTCTATGGTGCATGCATCCTCAACCGTCAAAATGAGAATCTTTCTGGAAGCTTGATCTCGTTTGTCTATTTGAATGGCTTTCTATAAAAGAAGCTTTTCTCCTCCATTTTTGATTTAACAACCACATATCTTCGACTTTCATGCTTATTGTTTGCAAGTACTTGCATATTCATACAATGATATGAGGGAAACTTGCAAAGGTTGTTTGAGGAGAGACAAAGGAGGTTATTCAACTTCAAACATGGGGAGTTTATTGTTTTTTTGCTTTCATTTCATTCCTCATATTTGATTGTTCTTCTTTGTTTGGATTAGATTTTTAGCTCAGACTAATGTAGTGGTTGTCACTATAATCCTTGCTATTTTAATTTCCTATCTTACATTGGTGAACTTGACATGAAATGCACAAAATTCGCATAAAAACTAGTGTTTCTTTTTTGTTTTGTTGTGTTACAAGTTCGTGAGCTACAATTGTGAAGCGCAACGACACAACTGAAGGTAGTATCCCAGAATTTAAAATAATGACGCAACTGTGATGGGTAGTGACGCAACTGAAGGCGGGCATTCAAATTTGAAATTATGATGCAACTGGAAGATCTTGAGTCACATTTAAAATGATGCAACTGAAATCCCGAACAATGCATTACAGTGCCGCAACTGTCAACCAAAATGACACAATTGCCAGTTAAGGTTTTTCTTTTCAGTTTTAAGTTTTGTTTGAGTTTTTCTCCTTTTGGGTTTTCTTTAAGATAGGATTTTTGGTATGCTAATCCTCTATTTTTTAGCGTGTGGCATTGGTTTTGAGGAGTTAAAATTGTTTCTTTAGAAACAATCAAGCTTCAAGCTATCTTATTTTTGCTTTTCTTTGCTTGCAACAACAAACTTGCATAACACTCATAAAGGTTAAAATGAACATGCATTTTCATTCATGAAAGGATAAAATGAAAAACAAAATGCATACTTTGACTCATAGGAATTAAAATTAACCTTCATCACATGTCATTGGTTTAAAACGAACTCAAGTGCTTGTTTGAAATTATAAGCAGGGTTAAAATTAACTAGTGTTTGCATTGTCTTGTGGTTTGCATCTTGTCTTTGGATGTGTATGATCTTTTGTCGCACCACTTGGTGATCTTGAGAATCAAAATAATTCTTTTGGCATTTGTATAACCACCCACACATTTTGGATTTTGGATTTTTCTTTTTAAAATGAACCTTGTGCTAGTGTGAGAAAAAGGCATTGTGTATGCTCTCTCCTTGCGCTTTGTGTGATCTAGGAGATCAAAAACAACATACTTTCTCGCTTTTGTTACCTTTAGAGGGCCTATCTCTTGCCTTGTGAGAGGGAATGACCCAAACAACACTTTATTTCGGTCCACTATATAATTTTTTGTGATCATTGGGAAAGTCTTTGATCACCTGGTGAGGATGTCCTATGCCGACAAGTGCAACCCCTAGTATCTGTGTGATACATCAAAATCCTTTCTAAGGAAGGGATTGGGAGGCATCTTAATTGAGTTAATCTTATCGCATGTATAGGCACTAGTATTACCTCGAAACTCAGATTAAGAACCATTTTTGTAGTGCCCCAAAACCCTTTACTTGCTGGTGTAGGAGGCCAGACCTTTGAAGCCGCCCTACATTCCACTATTCATTGTAGAGACAAAAAATCCATCAAGGTCTTTAGATCTTAGGGGGTAAGAGATTTTGGTGAGCTCATGTTGTGTAAGGGGGCTCCAGTGCCACCAAGATCTCTAGTTGTCACTTTGTCTAAGTGTTTGGAGCAATCCAAGTAAGGACTCAGTAGGTAGTATATTTTCCAACCTAGGTTGTGCATTGTCTACGAGTGTCTTTATACGAGTTATACATTTTCACACTCAAATCAAACCAAAAAAAGTGTTTTCTGACTATTTTCTTTGTTTCCCAAAGACAATCTTACAAAATCATACCAAAACCAGTAAAAACTCAATTAGAAAACCATCAATTTGCAAAACAAACTCTCTGTTAACAACAACTAATCAAAATAGGCCCGCAACTACATTTTATGTTGTAACTATTCACTAGAAAACCGTAATTGATATCCTGTATCACAACTGCTTAAAACATAATCGCAACTGCTATTGTCCACCGCAACTACTCATCAAAAACCCACAATTGAAATGACACATTTGAAAAAAATAGAGCTACAATTGCCTGATTACCATAATTTCACAAAATCCTTTTCCAAATTTGATCTAATTCATCTTGACAGTGATCTCATCATCTGAACCTCAGACTTACAGAGTTTTGCCAATCCATCCCATCATCCCCATTTAGAATTGCATTAGATTGCACTTTAGGTCACCTTTACCTTGCATAATTAATCTTAGGTCTTAGGTTGCACATACCTTCTAGATTTCAGACATAGTAAGTTTATCAAGACTTTGGACAATCCATGGTTGTTTATCCAACTTGTCATTGACCTTCATCTTTTAATTTATCAACCTTTGTCACTGTCATTTTGGTCAAAACTTGAGTCTTAAACTTGTGTCCTAGTTTAGACTCACCTTGTCAAATCTATCATTTTCTCAATCTTGGTCATCACAAAGGTCAATGACAATTTGGTTAGTTATCTTGGACCTACAATAGCTTGGTTATCATACTTTTTCTTAAATATTAAGGTCCATATCCTTAGTGTCATTTTGTTAGTATCATTTAGCCTCATACCATCATTATCATCCTCTTAATCCCTAGTCTTCGACTTAGACTGCATTACTTTGCATCCTTATATGTCCCAAAAATCACAAAAATATAGATTAACCTTGTCTTATATTCTGTCGCATCATAACTTTGGTCATTGATTTAGCATTATCAAGCCTCCATATCATTATCTTTGATCATAGAATAGTCTTCCTTTGGTATCATTTTACATTGGTTTCATTTAGTCTCATTTAGTTTCATCATTTGGTCTTAAGATCGTCATTACCTTTGCATGATCACCTTGCTTCCTTATACCCAAAAAATCACAAAAACATAGTTTAGTTTCATATCACCTTGCATTACCTTCCAAACTTGCAAGTCTTACATGGTTGAAACAAGGTCACGAACTAAAAGAAAGGCCATGGATTCTTCAAGTGACCCCTTTTCTAGTCCACATCATGATACCAACCTTGGATCGCATTCAAATTAATCTACACCACAAAGAGAAACACCACACAGAGACCCAATCAACACATTGGACAATCCAAATTTAGATGAATTCAACAAGATATTGACTCCCGAAGAGGTTGAAAGAGATTACCAAGAGCCAAGGATTTTATGCCTTGTTGATGATCTCATTGGTGTTGATCCTAATAGATACTTTTATGCATTATCCAAAAAGGGTGTTAAACTCTCTCAAGGCTTTAATGTCTCCGCAATTGTGGAAGGAGTTGCTCAAAACCCATTTGCATTAGGGATGCCCTCTTAACAACAAATGTCTACTATGCTACTACTTGGGACAACAACACACACATTCCTAGCATCTCCATATTTGGAAACAAGAGAACTCATGCAACAACACAAGGAAAGAGTTTTACATTTGGTAGCCCATTGAATTCCATGGGTAAGACTTTTACAAATCCTCTATTTCAAAATACAAACCAAGGTCCTATGTCTAAAGGTCCCACACCTATATTTCAAAACATGAACCAAGGTCCTACATTTCAAGGTCCCATGCCTACACTTCAAAACACGAATCAAGGTCCCACATTTCAAAACACTCCCTCATCAAATCAAAATCAACCAAAAAATTATAGGATGATTCACATTGTCCCACAAAGAGTGTCAAACCAAAAAATTAATCAATGACCTACTCCATCATTCCAAAATGCTAATCAATGACCTACCCCATCATTTCAAGGACCTACTCCATCCTACCAAAACACTAAACAGGGACTTACATTTTCAAACACCAATCAAGGACCCACACCATCTTTCCAAAATACAAATCAAGGTCCAACATTTCAAATCCAAGGTACAAATCAAGGGCCCACACCACAATTTCAAAATGCCATACCAAATACAAACATGACTTTTGGGACCAATCTAAATACTAATTTCAGTCCAAACCAAACCAACACTAATGCCACATTCACACATCAATATCAACAAGGTAACCAAGGTCCCATGCAATAATGTCAATCCAAATCCAACATATGACCTCAACACCAATACCATGATGAAAAATTAAACCAACACAACACCATCTCTTGTGAACACTTTGATGCAACAAATACAAACCATACAACAACATATGACAAACATACAATTGGGGACCAACAAGAAAACTTACTCCATGGAGTAATTGTGCCCCTATCCATTTGACATAAATCTATACATGTTGCACTTTCCCCCTCACTTCACAACACCAAATTTACCCAAGTACAAAGGGAAAGGAGATCTAGTGGAACACATACGATAATTTAATATGGCATGTATGGAAATCGCATATGATCCTACCTATTTGATGAGACCATTCCCATGAAGTCTCACAGGGTTGGCCCTAGATTGGTTTGCACACCTTCCTTCAGGGATTAGAACATGGGGGGAATTGGATGATAAATTCATTAATCACTTTTCCTTTAACATTGAAAGTGACGTAACCCTCACAACATTATGCACAACTAAGCAAGAAGAAGGGGAGTCACCTCATTTTACCAAAGATGGCGAAGTATAGCTAGCAATTTTCCTTGTCACATCCCTGAGAAACAACTAGTCACCATGTTTGTGGAAAACCTTAATGCATAAATGATGACTCATTTTCAAATCCAATTTTGTACAAACTTTGAGGATATTATTGAGAAAGGTGTCCTTATTGAAAAGTCTCTTGTTGCCAAGGGACTAGTCAAAGTACACAAAGAGACCCCAAAGCCTAATAATGACAAAAGCAATTTTTGGTTTGGAAACAAGAATGTCACTAACAATGGAGTCATTGATCCTCCACCAAAACCTCATATACGTCATAATATCAAAGGGTCTTCCACATCAAACACATCAAATTCCCAAACACAAGGTCAAGATCAAACATTGAATGCAGTCCAAAACAACCAAAAATGCAAAGGTCCTCCACACACCAAGTGAAGATCACCCCATTGGGTGAACCCATTAAATTAGTCCTAAAGACACTCTTACAATCCAATGTCATCCAACTATCAGATATCAAGAATTATGAACCCTCATTGATAAAACTCGACTGGTAGAAGGAAAATGAATATTGTGAATATCACCATGGAAAGGGACCTAAGACATCTTCATGTTGGGCACTCAAAAATTTCATTCAAGACCTCATCGAACATGGAATCATTTTAGTAGAAAAATCACAAGGCAAGAAAAATGTTGATCATACCATCTTTAAAACTCCCTTTCAAGATCATGACAAAGGAAAAGCCCCCAATTCAAGGAATAACAATAATTCCAATTATACCCATGTCACACATGATTATAGCACTATCATCCACAACATACAAGCCTTTGATGATTGTGTTTCCACCATTACGATAAATAAGAAAATTTTAGAGTGTGTTTTCAGCACTCGCAAAGCTAAGGTAACTCTACAAGGGGTTCCTTCCAATGCACAACCAAAAATCCAATACAATCTCCTAGAGCAACTAGGGAAGACTCCCACACAAATTTCTATTTTAGAACTCCTGCACATATCCCCACAACGTAGAGCCATCCTTGAAAAATCCTTGCAGGAGGCATATGTACCCACCAACCTAGATGTCAATGAATTTCAGGCCATGGTTGGATACCTAGCTATGCCACATCATGTCACCTTCTTTGAACAAGACTTTTCCACACAAAAGTTCAATCATAATGATCCTCTACATCTTGAAGTCTATGTAAATAAACATAATATCATATGAGTCTTGGTAGACAGTGGAGCAGGTATGAACATTTGCTCCCTAAAATTAGTAAAAGCATTGGGATACTCTAAGAATTCCATAGATCAAACTAAGAAATTTTTTTATCAAAGGTTATGATGTTGTTGAGCACTCGTTTGAAGGAGTAATTTCACTTCCTATAAAAGTTGGTCTAGCTATGTAAAACATAGTGTTTCATGTCTTGGATCTAGATTTACACTATAACCTTCTCCTTGGCCACCCCTATATTCATGCCATGAGGTCCATACGATCCACATACCACCAAAGCCTCAAGTTTCCACATAATGGCACTGAAATTACTATTCCCAGCGATCTTGATCCCTTTCATTATTGCACAAACCTAAAAGGAATCATTGAGCCCCAAGTGCTCATAAATCAAGAGGCCTCATCTTCCACCTCATCACACTACATTAATCATATAACCTCATCAAATCATCCACTCCATTCACCACACCATTCTAACCCAAAATATAGATTCAAGACAAAGGATGCAGAGATTACAACATAAAGAGCCTATTTTGCATTGTAAAGTTACCCAAATCACCAAAGTCTTATGGCAAGCTACATCCCATGCATCCTAAGGTTATCATCCACAATTCCCCTAGCACCTTAACTAAATAGGGGGAGTTATCCAAAGAATCCTTGGATGACCACATTTATACATGGCTATATAATGAAGAGGAGGACAGAGAACCTAAGCAGTTGCCAGTTGAACAGTATCCAAAAGGCTTCCTCTTGATGAAGCAACAAGGATATGATGGACATAGTGGCCTTGGTCTAAACAAACATGGGATGTTGGAACCCTTACTACCTCCTAAATTACCAAAGTATAGCAGGTTAGGGTTTGTACCAGTAAAAGTGACTATTTGGGGTATCGAGTTACCTTCAAGTGAGATGTTAATGTTTCAAATGAAATCAAGACATCTGAGGACTATTATATCGATTTTGATTCCAATCTATGGGAATGGGGTTCCAAAAAAGTATTCAGTGATTATGACCTTGAGGAAACATTTAGAGAACGTGGTGAGCCTACCTTTGAGGAAAGATTCAATCAAATGTTTAAAATTGGTCCCCCACAAAACTTTTCAAATCCCCACTAAAAGGTCCCCTTGAAAAGGGAAGCTTGGATCAAACACTTTTGGGAACCTGATAACTCTACCTTTTTCTTTACCTTACCTACCTACACCATGACCCTTAACAACACCGATGATGGCTTGTCCCTCATTCACCCACAGTTAATAGATTGGGACCAACAAGGACCATCGAGTTTAGACACATTCAAGAATGACAAAGCAATTGTTGAGTTCATGGGACTTCATGAAGGAATACCAAGTGGGGATAATAAGGTTGGATTTGTCATAGAACTCAGTAGTGTAGCATACTTTGGTGAGGTTGTCCTTTCCTCTAGTCGCAAAAGTGAAAATGAGAAAAGTCAAAATAAAAAGAATAGGTCTTCAGGTGAAAACCAAAAGGCACCTGTTGATCATGAAAAAGTAAAAATAAAGGACATATCTGAAGGTGAAAACCTCTTTGAGGCACTTGAGGATGGATGATTGAACAGTCTCCCTATAGACTAAGAGAGACACAATTTCTTGTAGAAGAGACAAAAGAAGTGAACATTGGGACACAAGATAACTCTAGAATCATATTTCTTGCAGCATCTTTGACCACTGAGGAAAAACTTGCTTTTACAACATTCTTTTCAGAGAGACAAGTTAACTCCATATGGTCATATGTTGATATGTTGATATGTCATATGCTTATATGACAAGTTAGGGAAAATGTACCCGCAGATTGCACTCATGGTCAAGGTGGAACTAAAGAAAATTTTGGATGTGAGATTCATATGCTTTATTGATTATGCAAATTGGACATCTAACCTTGTTCCTATCATGAAGCCAAATGGTCAAATCAGAATATGCATGAATTTTAGGGATCTTAACAAGGATTTTCCTAAAGATGATTTCCCCTTACCGAATATTGACATCATAGTGGACCTCACTACTGGATATGAAATGTTATCACTCATGGATGGATTCTCAAGCTATAATTAGATAAGGATTGCTCCCAAAGATCAAACAAAGATAGACTTCACATGCGCTTGGTGAACCTTCTGTTGGAACGCTATGCCATTTGGACTTAAGAATGTTGGAACTATATATCAAAGAGCCATGACTACCATTTTTCATGATTGTGTGCATGCACTTATGGAGGATTATGTTAATTATCTTCTCTCAAAATATCTAGAATGAAGTGGTCACGTAGCAGTTTTGAACAAAATCTTCACAAGACTTGAAAAATACAAACTCAAGTTAAATCCAAAGAAATGTGTTTTCAAGGTCCAATCAAGTAAACTCTTAGGATACATTGTCTCTTGTAGAGGAATTGATGTAGTTATACAGGTTGATAGGGAGAAGATAAAAGAGTGGTTGGTCAATAAAAATGATCAAGATATCATGATTGAACCATGCAAGGATACAAAGATGATATTGTAGCATGAGAACCTTAAGGAGAACACAAGCAAGATTAAGGGTGGTGACCAAGGAGACACTGAAGAGGATGATGCAGGAGCATCACCTTGAACCATGTTTTTAAGGTCATTTTGGTGTGTTTTGATCAAATAAGGTCATGTAAGACCATTTGGAGTCATTTGAAGTCATTTAAATCCATTGTGTGATGTTTTGGAGTCATATTGCAAAAGTTGCTAAAAGTTGCCAAAATGTTGTCAAAAAGATGTAAAAGTTGTCATTAGTGTTAAAAAAGGAGTTGTGGTCAATTTTTTCAGTTGAAAATTATTTCAATAGGTTAAATATGTCATGTAACATCATCCCCAAGGGTTGGAGAAGGTTGGAGGAAAATTTGAAATGAGAAGAACTTCAATTTACCACGTTGTATTTGCAATTTTCTACGTAAATCAGCCTGAGAAACTCATGGTACAGATTGGTATGGCCTAGTACATCCTTTATATTAAATTAGGAAGTTAGAGGAGAGAATTATCTTTCAAATGCAACTGGTTTGGTAGATTTTCATCGAGTTTTGTGCAAGATATTGTATTTTTGGTGGCTGCAAATAAAAACCCTGCCTAGGGTTTCTAGCAAACAAAATTAATTTGATGGATAGAGTTTCCGCCAATAAAAATCTAGGAAAATTCATGGAAATATCTATCTCGATGCTATACACACGTTGGGAAAATGAGGGATCCTTGTTTGCAAGTTGGAGAGATTTCTCAATGATAGTTTGTTGTAACTATGTGCAAACAATCTAAAATAACCCTAGTTCCTTGTTGCTATGATCAATCTAGGAATTGCGCGTTGATGGAAGGGTGTAGAATCATGATGGAATGTTTTTG
Source organism: Sequoia sempervirens (assembly GCA_007258455.2). NCBI lineage: Eukaryota > Viridiplantae > Streptophyta > Pinopsida > Cupressales > Cupressaceae > Sequoia > Sequoia sempervirens. The sequence goes on from VDFB02058711.1 coordinate 21,445, forward strand.
GGGGAATGCACAGGTTTGAGAATGCACGTGACAAGTTTCCTTTCTTTTTTTGAAGTCATTTCCTTAATACACCTAGTGGTAGCAAGACCTAGTTTGCAAGATTCATGGTGTCAAGCACTTGATTTGGACTATGTATGTTGGGAAACCCTTGGAGTATGTTGAAACAGGTCTGAATACATCTAAATTCCCTCATTCCATGCTTCCCTCAATAGTGGAGTTCCTTTGTTACACTTCCCCTATGTTTTAGGCTTGAGAACACATTTCCCAAGGTGAATAAATGTGCATATTAGCAACCTTGGTGTTGAAATATTGTTTGAAAGTGTTTGTTGTTATTTTGAGTCCTTCCCCTCTACATCAAGAATAGAGGTTGATCCTGAAAAATTAAAAGTTATCCTAGACATGCCACCACCCACCAACATAAATCAACTAAGGACTTCACAAGGAAGACTACAATTAATCCATAGATTCATCACCCAGCTAGCATATAAGATTCACCCATTTCAACACTTGTTACGAAAAGGAATTCCCTTCATTTGGACAAAAAAATATCAAGAAGCATTTGATCAAATTAAGCATTATCTATTGGCTCCACCAGTTCTTATGGATCCAATTGATGGTAGACACTTGATATTATATGTAACAATGACTACATCAACATTGGGGGCATTATTGGCACAAAATGATAATAATGGATAAGAATGAACAATTTACTACACCATTCGTACCTTGGTTGTGTTAAAATTCAACATGCTCTGATACCATGTTGAGATTATGGATGCACAGGGTCCTTGAAGTTGCAGTCTTCAATGGAGGACCTTTACCAGGAAAGATAATCAATCACACAAAAAGTGTTGCAACTAGGCATTCACAATGGAGATTCTATATTGATCTACATTATGAGATTGGATGATTATAGATGTACAAGATGCCTTGAATATATAGGCATGAGAGAAAACCTAAAATGCATAAGATGTTGCCATGTGTCTTGATCTAACATGTGACAACATGTGAACCCTATCTAGAAAATTATTAAATGTTAAGATAATTTCTAGAAGGACAACTCATCTTCTAGAAGGAATCTTATCCCTACAAACAAGGAAGGGAATATTACCCCATTATTAAATGATTTATTAAAATGCAACCTAGGACTAAATGATATATGACCTAAGTTAACTTATGCTAGTGTAATAATTAATTTAATTACACTAACACCCCCCCATAAGTTCAACTTAGGGAGTAAATGCAATGATTATGCAGAGATGATGATGATGATGATGATGATGATGGGTCTAGTCTACGAGGCCATGTTAGGTACCCATTTACATGATAAAAAAGTAGAAAATATCCCACAACCAGAGAAAAGGGGAAAACCTAGTGGGAACAAAACCCCTCTCCAAAAAGGAGATGAAAAAGAAAAAAAATGTGAGATAGGATGGGAAGGATGGAGGACTCCCAAATACCCCCCAAGTACACCATCTATCACATGGATACAATACATTAGCCCCCCATATGGAGGAAAGAGAGAGACAATATATCCCCCCCAAAAGATGTGATCACCTACAGAAATGGTAAGTGTCTGAAGACAAAACATGATCCAATGTTGACAAACAACTTGCCTCCTTTTCAAAAGAAACAAAACCAAATGCAAGTGTAGGGATGCTTCCCATTCTGGATAGGAATTGAAGGAAGGAAGGATGAAGGTGGATGCCAATGATGATGGTGTCTTTGAACTCTGCCCAAGTGTCTCCTTGCCTAAAGATGAAGATGGCACAATCAATAAAGAGGGTGACAAACCAGGACGATGCGGAAACTGATGTTGAACAATATCTAAAGATAGAGATGCAATGAATATGATGGATGTGATGGATAGGATGGAGACTTGATAGCCCCCCTTGATTGAAGTGTCTTCAAAACCACTGAAAGAAGTTTGAAGCAACGAAGGTGTCCAAACCACATGTCTCCCGCTAGGAAGAAGCAAATCCAATGGTAGATGCTGAAGAAACCTCAAATCCTGAATGGAATGATAGGGAAGAAGTCTCATACATGAAATCTTTGAAGAGAAACCAAGTGTCTCAAAGATAGTCTCTAGATTCCCAATCAAGGTTGAGACAAAAGGATGAGGAGACTCAAGAGAACTCTCCAAAATGTGATCTGAATAGAGGAGTGATATCCCCTCAAGAATGTCCTCCAAACCTGTAGAAGTAGCCAAGTTAGTGATACCTGAAATGAAGCCATCCTATGATGTCAAGTTTGGAAAACATAATGTGTCCTGATGAATGATGATAGTGGAAGCCTCAATCAATGAATCTGGACAAGGAATCACTAAATGTGAAGGGATACCAATTGTCTCTGATGGAGAAGAAGCACCTGAAGGAACCTTGTCAACCTCTTCGGAAGATTCAAGGCAATCAACTTCGAGTATATGCAAGCCCCATAATGAAATTTCTCCAAAAAACATAAAAACAAATGACCTTCAACAGAAAATAGAAGCTTCAAATATGGTGTACAACTGAAGTGATGCTATCCAAATCAAAAAATATTTTCCCAAGCTTCGGGATGTCTAGGTTATTGAACAAATGCACCAAACTGAAAAAATCAATGCAAGAGTACTTGGAGCTGAAACTTATCAAGGGGTTTGGACAGATGAAAAAAGCTTTGAAAATACTTCCTGATGCCGCTAGAATCACTATGATTCGATGAACGGTTGAGAAGATATGAGCCTTTATGTCTAGATTAGGGTTTTCTCTTCAGTTGGCTTTAGATTTTTCTGCAAGAATTTTTTTGTAGAACCGATGTCACCACTGGAAAGTAGATGAAATCCTCTTTCTGATTGTATCTTGTTTGTCGATTTTTGATACTATGGGTGAAATTTATGAGAAAATGAAAAAAAATGCCTAGATGAGGCACTCGACAGGCTAAATTGGAGCAAAAATTAAGCCCCTTCGGGCTGGCACTTGGTCGCTGATATGACCATAAGGGCGCTAGTAGTTTTATAAAAAAAGACCGCTAGATTTGGAGGCAACGAAGCTACAAGTCTGGGTGGAGCAACAAGTTTTGGGTGGCGTCGCTTGATATTATGTTCCCCTTGGTCTTTGATGGAAATAAGGGGCTTCGGCTTTAAGGGCTCAGTCAGGATGTTGGCGGTCGGACACGGGGGCTGGGAAAACACTGGTGACATGATGGAGGAAGCGTCGAGAACAAATTTTGGTGTCGGCGAGCGATCGACGGAACTAGCTAGTGATTGATAATGACCAACAACTGAGAGAGGGCCCGTTGATGATGTCAGCGATCAGGGGGCACATACAAAAAAGGTACCTCCTCTGCAATTAATCAATCAAAGCAGCCGACAAACAACACTTTTTTTGCAGATTGTTTATTGTGAATACCAAAAAAAAGGATGATACAAATGATTTTTAATATTGCATTTTGCAATTAAAAATCAAAAGCCTTTTTTCAAAAAATAAGCCAACAAAAAATATTTAATTTGCAAAATACACTTTCCACCGATGCCGATAGAAAGGATAATATGCCAACGATGAAATATTTAAACCCCCAAAAAAATGTCGATTATATGAATGCCGACCAATGAATATAAATGCAGTCGCACCAATTATTTTTTTGAAACTATATAAAAATACCCAAAAATATATATTTTTTCCAAACAAATAGAAATTGAGCTTGATTTTCTGAAATAAAAAAGTGCCTGCGACTAAAAAAAATTTTCCTCAGAGGACAACTGACCAGGGTGATTTTTTTATTGCAAATTTGTATGGATCGTACCAGTTGATTTTGCAAACCCAAATACCTTTGATGGCTCCTGGGTTGATGTATCCGATTTTGATGATTGGGTAAGCGATCCTAGGGTTTCGAGGCCTTCTAAAGACAATGGCGAGCTTGGATTTGACTCTATCTACTTTAGAAATCAACTTGGTCCCTGGGTGGAAACAAGTAGCCTTCAATGGAAACCTTCAAGCCTGCAAAGAATCTCGCACACCAACTTTCTTGATCGAGGGTGGACGTTTCACTAGACAAGCTCTGATACCATTTTAAAATTTAGCATGCTCTAATACCATGTTGAGATTATGGATGCATAGGGTCCTTGAAGCTGCAGTCTTCAATGGAGGACCTTTGCCAAGAAAGATAATCAACCACACAGAAAGTGTTGCAACTAGGCATGCACAATGGACATTTTATATTGATCTACATTATGAGATTGGATGATTACAAATGTACAAGATGCCTTGAATATATAGGCATGAGAGAAAACCTAAAATGCATAAGATGTTGCCATGTGTCTTGATCTAACAACATGTGACAACATGTGAACCCTATCTAGAAAATTATTAAATGTTGAGATAATTTCTAGAAGGACAACTCATCTTCTAGAAGGAATCTTATCCCTACAAACAAGGAAGGGGACATTAACCCATCATTAAATGATTTATTAAAATGCAACCTAGGACTAAATGATATATGACCTAAGTTAACTTATGCTAGTGTAATAATTAATTTAATTACACTAACAGGTTGGATATGAGTTAAACTACAACCCTATTGAATGAGCATGCCTAGCAGTTGTGTTCACAACATAGAAATTGAGATATTACATGCTAAACCACAAGACAAAGCTGATATCCAAAATTCATCCTCTCAAGTATCTTCTCAGTAAAGCAACTCTGACAGGATGCCTAGCTAAGTGGGTAATGATTTTAAGTGAGTATGACATTGAATATGTTGGTTGAAAGGCAATAAAAGGACAAGTGATAGTTGATCAACTTGTAGATGCACCAATAAAAGAAAACCATCCTCTAATATCTGACTTTCTAAATGAGTCAATCTTTTTCATAGACTCCAACAATATGGAAGTTGTACTTCGATGGGTCCTACACAAGTCATGGTTCAAGAGTTGGAATTTTATTCATCACACCTCAACGGGATTCTAGTCCTAAGTTGTTTCAAATAGCATTCTTGTGCACCAATAATATAGTTGAATATGAAGCATTTCTAACTAGACTCTAAGTGGAAATTAAATGGAAAATAAAGGATCTTCAAGTTTATGGTGATTCCTAGCTAGTGATCAAGCAATTCAATGATGATTATGATACCAAGGATGAAAAGTTAATGCCCTACAACCGCATGGTTGATAGTTTTAGACTATACTTTGAAGCTATTACCTTTGAGAAAATACTAAGGATATAGAACAAGGAATTCAATATAATGGAAACAATTAAATCTCTCTTGGACATTCTTAACAATGCATCACAATATGAGTTCTTGATGGAACAACTATTGGCCCATGCGTTATATGTCCTTGAAACTGAACATGTGTATGAACATGTTGGTCTCGAATCTCCTTGGTACAAATACATTTACAACTACTTGCATGACCAAATTATCCCTCTTGACTTGTCCCCCAACCAACACAAAACCTTTATTCAACAAGCCTCCAAATATGCCATCATCAGAGATACCCTTTATCGTCGTAGCCTAGACAGTACGCTCTAATAGAGCCCCCAAAATTCTTGACATTTTGAGATCTTTTTGCGCTTGGTAGTGACATGTCACATGTCGACCACAGGTAGGGTTTTGGGTTTTACTTAGGAAATCTTGTGCTTAATCACTCCATATATAATTCTTGGGTGTTTTAATTTTATGTTGACTTGTTTTGCCCAGTTGTCAGTGATATAAGTTGTATTTTGAGCCATCATTATGCATTCCTTACTAACCCCTTTGCTTAGGTTATTCGGTCACTTCTAGCAACAAAGCGTTTTAATCTTTCCAAAGTTGGGTTTTAATATTTTGCTCATAATTGACTTAAGTCTAAGTCATTGATCTCCAAGGGTAAACTCTCGTCAGCCTAGTCAAGGCCCTCTTTTATGACTAATTTCGTTGTATGTACAGGTTTGAGGGTTACCAGATTGTGGGATTTAATCTGAGTCACTCCCTGTTGGCCCGCACATCCCAAGTGATGGCAGTTTAATTGCTGCGAGAGCAGCGAGATGTTGACACGTGTTGGATCGGGTGCGTGGGCCCAGCCGTTATGTTCCATTCTAATGATCAAGGTTTTAAGATTGATGGTGATGATTGAAAGGAAAAAGATGATCGCCACCATTCCCCGCCAACTCACAGAGATAAGATGCAGGCTCATTAAAAGTAGTGATGCCCGCGAGAAGTCGCCACGTATGTTCTACGACTACTGGCAGGTGGAGCCCACAAGTACATCAAGAAGGTCCAGTCAGCATGTTTCTGTTGGTCATTTGTCCAAGCTGGAATAGCAATGTAAATTCAAATGTCATTGAATCAATCTGAGTCATTTGAGATGGCCATCTCAACTGAAGATTGATGACGCACATTCAAAGTTGTAAAGTACGCCCGTTGCAATTGTTTCACTTCGCGCGAGTGGGCAGTAATGGTGGAGGTGACCCATAAACTTATTCAGTTGCCTTCAAAATTTGTGTATATGGTCAGTTCTTGCTAATTTGGGATTTGAGGACTTGTCTAGAGTGATACGAAGAATTGAAAGAAGTAATCTGTAGAGTTCATCCCAACTAGCATTAGGGCTCATTACAATTGAAAGTTGTTAGTACGACAAACACAATTTTATGCTTTTTTCATTTTTTTGAATTAGAGATCACTTTCAATTTGCTTCAGACGAGTGTTTTATTACTTTACTTTTATTACTCAGAGTTAGGGTTAGTTATGCCTTTAAAATGGTCATAACCCTATAAAATCATCTAGAATTAGCACTCATCCTAAGTTGTAGGTTTCAATTAGGAGGTTGGTATTTAAAATTCTTCCTGTTAGAACCCTGGTATACATAAAATCCATGGCTCACAAGGTACAAATTGCCACCTCTTCGACCCAGTCCAAAACATTCTCCCAGGATGTAATCGACTGGTCTCCCTCTTCTACAAATAAGAAACTAGAAGGAAAGGTCTTATTCTGTGGCCCTATTGTGAGAGGGGTGATGGATAAATAATGCTTCATAAAAGATGTTGAGTTGCCCTATATTGGATGGCAACTTTTTCAGCATTGGTTCGGGAGCAGGAACCTTAGAGCTCCTCTCAGTAATCCTTGGAGGTTAGATATGGGAAAGTTAATTATTCCCAACGTGTATATGGATGTTGATATTTTGAAGGATATCGCCTCAAGGTATGACCTATTTTCCAGGGTGGTTAGGACATTTGATGGGGTAGATATGGTAAAGATAACTAGAAAGGAAATTGAAGATATATTTGACTTTCATGAGTGGAGTTAGGATATGGTTTCTCTGGATATGGATGATATTAGAAGAGAATACAACATTACCAAGGTGTTCATCAGGAAAAAGATGTTTCCCTTGCATACTGTTGTGACCGGTACTGGGAAACATAGAAAGCAGATCAAGATTGGTGAAAAGGAGCTTGAGCCTTTCCCAATGAGCTATTTCACTAGTTATTTCAGAAAGACTATGTATTATTTGTGCCAAATCATATTAATTTACTCCACCCAACACATTGCAGAAAGAATATAGCTTTTTGGCCACACATTTGCAACACCCAACATATAGCATAGTCTATGATTATGGTACTTATCTGGAAAAAAATATTCACAAAGGTTTGGTTGAATTGAAGGAAGGGAAAAAATGGGTAAAGTTCTGGTGGTATTCACTATTAATGCACATGTTCTTGCATAGAGGGCAGCAGATTTTTGAGAAGGAAGGAGAAAGGTGTTGATCTACCTGTTCAGTGTTGGACCCGAATTCTAGACAAGGATGACTAGAAATACAATTATGTGATGTTTCAAAATGATTTTGCATCAAGAATAAGGAGGTCCTTGATATATGCACCACCAAGAATTCCCAAAGAAATTCATGAGTTCTTGAGACCCATGGAGATGAGGCTAGACTTGAACTTGAGCCATAATTGGGGAGACTTGATTTTATATCTTGACAAAAGAAATTTCAAAGTATATGGTAATGGTATGGACCAACATGTCTTTCCAAGAGATGTTCCTTTAAGGATAGGATTCCTTGAAATCATGAGGCAATTAGGAGCTTCACAAATAGTGCATCTACTTGATACAACAAGGAAACGATCATTCTTTCCAAAGTGGACAACATTTGTTGATTATGTTATGGTGAATGGGGCATGGAAGAAATTAGTACATCTGTTGGTGCCTTATAAGTTGGATACTATGTGCCCGAGGAATCATGATCCTAAGGGATTTATTACCAAATTGACAGCAGCTAAGCATTTGAGTAATTTTGTGCATATCTTTGATTATCCTGAAGATGTCATTAGGAATATTTTTAGCTTTCAAGAACAAGATGAAAGAAAAGTTAAATATATTGCTTATAGGAAGATGGTAGAAGCAAAATGGAAGAAGGATCCCCAATATGATCCTTTTCCAAACATACCTGATGAATTTGGCCAAGTCATGCATGTTATGGACAATTTTGAAAGTGTATTTGGTATGTTGAGGGAATAACGTGAAGTCACAGACAAAGGAAAAGCAAGAACGGTTGAAGAAGATACTGCAGTGACATTGGAAGAAAGGCCTACATACTAGCCACCCAAGCAATTAAGAATCTACTCTAGGAGGAAGAAAGCAATGGATGAAGAACAAAGCTTCCCAACCCCTATCACTTTTGAAGGGCCAAAGGAAAATTCCCCTGAGAGAACACCACTACCACCTCCAATACAGGTTCCCTTACCTATAATTGACCTTGATTCAGCCCTTGGAAGTCATGTTCCTCCTGAGAAGCCACCTCTAAAGAAGCAAAGAACTAAGGTGAGAGGAGTGGTTGAATATTTTGATAAAGATGAAGATGACATCTATATCACTCCTGAGGATATGCAGCAAGGAATGCATCCCCCTGTAGGGGCCATTGCCTCGAGTTCAGGACAAAGTAGTCTTAGGTTGGGAAAGCTTGACATCAATGGTTTAAATAGTGCAAATGACCTGAGAATAGAAGCTTCTAAGGAGTTTATGGAGGATGACTCCTTTGTTGAGATGTTTGCATTCAAAGATTTCTGGTGGAGATCCAAAGCTATAGAATATGCAGAGAAGGTGGCCACTGAAAGGAGTTTGCATCCAGAGTTTCCTGAGAGTGTTATTTAGGCCAATGTGAGGAGTATTATGAAAAATGAATTTCAAAAGATTACCGCCCAGGATGGTAGAGAACTTGTAAAGAAGTGTGGTATGTTATTGCTACTAGAATGGAACATTGTTGATGCTATAGTCCTAGATGCTATAAGGAGGGATGAAAGGCCTTTGGGGAAAACAAAAGAAGAGTTGGAAATGGCACTTCAGGGATCTGCATTTAGTGAAGATTGGGATGCACTAGCAATTTGGTCATTGTCCATTGGATCTAGAAAATCAGTGCTTGTCGAGCCATTAGATTTCAGTGGACAACTACTTGTAAAGAGGGTTGTTGATACCCCAGCTTTGGAAGCAACTGACATGGATGTGAATGTTTCCATATTTACTAAAACAACTATTGAAAATCTTACCCTTGAAAGGGATGACTTTAAGAACAAGTACCGTGAGCTACTTAGTGAGTATGATAATAGTCAGTAGAGGGTAGCTATATTAGAAACTGAGTTAGCATCCTATAAACAGAGGAAAGAGATGCAAAGAGAGTAGGGCCAGGCTAGCTCATGTCATCCACCTCCATCACTTCCAATTGCATCCCCCCAACATTTTCCTGAAGGTCAAACTTTAGCAATGGTGCCATATAGTTTGGGACAAGTGTCACTTTTAGTAGAAGAATTGCGAAAATCAAATCCTAGCTCATCCGATGAACCTACAAGGAAGCAGCTTCTTCTGCAAGTTGAGACATATAAGAAGTTGTTGGAAAAAGCTCAGGACACAATCTATGAAAATATATCAAGGATTGTTCATACTGTCTTGAAGCATCTTAATGAGAATATCCA
>VDFB02058713.1:0-20918 GCA_007258455.2 Sequoia sempervirens
ACAAAGACACAGTGAAAAGCCATAACGAGGTTCGAAACTAGCTTACCTTTTTCACAGAGAGAGGGGCGACCAAGATTAAGGAGAAAATATGAAGGAAATCATCAAATATCAAGCTCAAACCAAGACTTCAATGGCAGCCCAGAGCAGTGGAAAAACAACAAAATAATAAGAGTAGAATATATGAGTGTATATTCAACATTTATGCTACAGCCGCAACTTTAAGTCAAGAAAATATCAACAAAATCTCCAAATTGTGTCCAAAAGCAACCTACTCACTGAAGATCTTCATGGTTTCAGTCTTAGAAACAACAAGAATGTGCAAGTCGAGCTCCAGCATCAAGCAATTTCTAGAAACCCCAATTCAATGGCAGCCAACAGCTTCTTCCTGAAGCTTCTCTCCAAAAGTCAAATGAAGAATGATAGTGAATAATTAGGGTTCAATGGTTTTTCTTTTTTCCACGCATGATGACCTTTGATAGAATATCTTTGACGAGTAGAGAAAAATCATTATGTTTTATTCTTGCTCATTTTTTTAATTCTTAAGTCAAGTTGACTTAGTGATGATGGTTGATTATTATCAAATGTTTATAATATGCTTGCTGATGGTGGTCGACTATTGTGAGATTTTTAAAATATTGCATGGTGGTCGCCAATGTTTGTTAATGGAGAATGCATATTTTCAAATATATGCTAAGTATGATATATGAAGCTTGAAAGCCATAAGATGGAGAAATATGCTTTCTAAATTAGCTTTATTCTTCAAACTTATTTGCATTAATCAATGTAGATTGATTAATTAAATGATGAATTTAAATCATTTAATTAAATTAATCATTTTAAAATGCAAATAGAGAACATTATGTAAGGATGAGTTAGAAATATAGCCTCAATTGAAGATTTATCATGCAAAAATGGAGTTCAGTTATCATGGGCGAGTTGAGTAAAGCAAGGTGGATTTTGCATGTTTTGGCCCACATCTTCAGATTTCCAGTTCAGTTTGAGTTACAGATCAGTTATACACATTGTGACTGGGAGTTTGAGATTGAGTTCACTCATTTTTGCATGAGTTTGAACCTTCTTTTCAAGGATTCTTGTTTTTGCTTGGATTTTTGCTTGGAGTTATCATTTCTATACTGAGGTGACTTTCGATTTCATGTTTCATGCACTTTGAGTTGCATCTTTGTATATATTGAGGAAAATTATTCATTTTCCTCTAGTTCTTGTTTTTCATCCTTTGCATTATGCAAAGAGAAATATCTTGTAACTCAGCATTTTAGATTTAATACAGTTTTACAGCTTTACAGGTTACATAAGTTATCACTTTTATAGAGTTTTTCCTTCATGATATTAATTGAAAAATAGTAACTTTTCCAATTTTAGGTTTTTTGTATGGTTTAAATAATTTGATGCAATTTTGATGAGTTTCATTTTCAAAACCTTCAAATTTTTGTCATGTTTATGCATGCATATATACAATTGCAGTTCATCACAGGTCGTTAATTGTGCTCAAAAGTTGTTTTCTTTTTCCTCTAATTTGTAAAAACTTAGTTTTCCTTAATAGGGAAAGAATACATACAACCTTTTAATGAGTTATTAATGTGTTCAAAGTGCTCAAATTGGACTGTGTTAGCAAAATTTATTGAGGGTATAAGTTGTGAATCATTCTGCAAGTTTACCATTAATTAGGTGCATCATCGAAGTTTTAGTTTTAGTTCATGCATTCAGTTCAGTCTTTCTCACCCTTTTCTCAAAACAAAATCATTCAAGTACCTAATTGATCATCATATAGGAACCAACCTATAATCTGGAGGTCTATCTTCGCCATAGGAATACCCACAGCCTGAAGATAGTTCCCATGTTTCAACAGATTGTTGAATTTAATCAACAGAAAATTTAGGTGTAATCGATTGGCGCTGGTTTAGCACGACAGTGGGATTCTGATGATCTTCAGAGAAAGAATTCAAAGATACAAGCTGATGTCCTGGTATATACAACAGTGCATTTTTTACCTTTCAGAGGTACAAATTTATACCTAGCGACTCCGAGCACAATCCACTAGTTTCAGCAGACGAAGTGTTGATATGTTTAAATTTACAAAAGAGGTCTAATTCACTTTGATTTAAAGAATATCTATAGATTTCAAATGCTTTAACATGTCTGGTTTCTATGACAAAAGCATGTTTTCACCTCTGTTTCATGCAAATCCTACCTATCCATATCCTTATCATCCATATCAGGCCAATCATGCTACTGGTTTTATCCCAAACAATCATGCAACAACACCCTATCAACATGCTCAACATGCTTACCTTCCACCCACCCCTTCTCAGCCTTCATATCAATATTCATATGTCCAAAATCAGCTCCAAGAGGTTGATGATATGAAGAATAACATGAATAACATGAAGGACATATTGTTAGACATCGCAAAATAAATAGAAGAGTTCAAGAGGCAGCAAGAGTATGATCAGCAACAAGAAGAGATGGCCTATCAGGCCTATCTCTATGAGCAAGACTTGCTGATGCAGAGGAGACAGTATGAAGAAGGTCTTGCTGCTAAAGAAGAGAAAATTAGAATGTTGATTGCCCAAGCACCAATGATGGAGGCCCAATCAGTTTCTTGCATAAAGCATCAGCCAACAGAGAAAGAGTTTTTCAAGGTTTCTACACAATCTCCAAGTAAGTTTTCTAGACTTGGAATTCCAAGTTACAGGGGTAATATTCAATCCAATGTTAAAGATTAGCCCCTACAGGAGATCATGAATGAACAAAATCTATCAAATCAATCCATTAATCCTTAGCTTCAGACATGTCCAAAACTTGAGCTAAGTAATCAAATTACTGAACAGTTATGGCAGCCTTCTTGGACCAAGCATCCTAACTATAAAATGCCAAACCTTAGAAAGGATATTCCTTGTGTATTAATTCAAGATCAGAAAGAGGAAGAAATTGTAAAGTCTAACTCAATCAAAGTTCCAAGTTGGAGGAATGGAAAATAGGAACAAGAAGTTGTTGATGTTTGCACTATGTTCCCAGCTCAAAACAACAATAGCACATGTGAAGACGATGTTGAATCAAATTCATTGCTGAACCCCTTAGATTTTGATTCATTTGAAAAAAAATTGATGCTATTTATAAGATGGCTGAAAGCAAAATGCGGGATTACCAGTTAAAGATCTTCACTTGTAGACAGAGGATGCCCAATTTTCACTGGAAAAGGAACTACCTAAGGAGGAGGATTCAATTTATTTATTTGACCAACTACTTGGTTATGTTGAGCAAGTTGAAGAGAGCATGCAAGTTCCTGATTTACCAGTTGATTTGGAACAACAAGAGAATATTGTTGACTTGTTCAATGAACTTCCTCAATTTGTTGATGAAAATGAGGATCTCACATGCATGATAGCATCTATGCCTAGTATGGAGCAACTAAATGATAAAACTCATCTGGTTTTAATGCAAAATTATGAGTTAGATGAGAATATGTTTTTAGGAATCATAGAAGCTTTTTGTTCTAACATAGATGATAAACTACTATTATATGAGCCAACAACATGTGATTAGCCCATTCAAGCTAGGGAGGCTATTGAAAAAGTTGTAGAAGATAATGTCTTGCAGCCTATGAACTTATTTGATGAGCTGCCCCACTTTGTTGAGGAGTTGTATTCTATCATGGACAAAGAGCATAAGGAACAATAGTTTGAAGACTTGTTTTTAGTTATCCAATAGGGACATCAACTCCTTAGTCAGAAAGATCCAACCATTAAGAAAAATAATGTTTCTTTTAAGAACTATATAGATGATGCAAAGAAACATGACTCTATTTTTATTGCAGAGCTGAAAGAAAGAATAGTTGATCCTCCTATAAACAACAATAGACAAATCTTTCAAGAAGATCATATTGTAGCAGCCAATGAACAACCTGCATATTACCTCCAATCAACATATTTTCAAGGAAAAGATGAAGTCTTCAGAGATCAACAAGGGGCTAAAAGTTACAAGTTCAGTGTCCTGACAAGGGGATGTCCTATCAGACACTTGGCACACTTGGCGGACAACCAAGAGGAGTTACCAGTTGAATTACCTGCTTGGGAGCATGGGATTCAATATCAAAAGTCATCAATGTAGGTGGCTTACCATATTCAAAATAGTTGCATGCACCTCTTGTCTAACATAGAAAAGGAGGTGGTTTTCATAATTGAAGAGGTGTTTAATTTATGCACTCGACATTTACTTTTCCTTCATCCTTATTGGAAAATTTGCAAGTAGGAAGCGCATCCTATGTTGGTGAGAAAGGGCAGTTTTCCTCACAACCAGTGAACGGTTATGTTTGATCACTACCACTGTTGGGTAGTGTAGGATAGAGTAGTTTCAGTTTCAATTTTTGCTTTCAATAAGTGCCTTCTCGCACATTTCATTTCAGTTTTGTCATGTTTTCAATAAAGTGCAGTTGCTACACCTGGTTTTTCAAATTCTGTCTTCAATAGAATTGCAGTAGTTTCTTTCAGTTGTGTGTTTTGAAGTTGAATTATGGTTTTCTAAGTTAAAACATAACAGAACATGGACTCCGTACCCAATGTAATTATTACTGGTCTAGTGTGTTTAGGAGCAAACACTCCGTAGAGGTGCCAATTTGTTACCTATTTTTCACTTCGAGCTCAAACAGGTAGAGCTGAATCAAATTCATCATTGATAGGTACAAAAAATTTCATGTTTTGCTGATTAAAGTATTCATTGATCATCATAGAGATCAATTTACATCTGAATTACAAGTTTTATTGTGCAAGTATTTGAAACAGAAAATTGAGAATTTGCATAATAATGCTTTTTATTCATTTTGTAAAAACACTGAATCTCGCACAAGCCGCGAGAGTAATTGAATTTGATTATGACAATCAAATGATGAATATACAATTCAAGGACAAACTACACTACTGAAAATAACATAAACGCAAAGAAGAGGAGAAATTCATCATTGCCTGTAATGATGAATCACTTTCCTTGGTGTCTTCAGTCGTCACGTCTCCAAGCTATTGCAGCCTCGTTTCCTCGCTCCATGAACCTGCAAAATTATAAAGGAATGGCATTAGAGTTATACTCTAAGAAATGATGAATTACATTTTGCCTTATGCCTATGCTACCAATAGGAATGTAATTTGCATTAAATCAAGCATTCACCAATGAAAGGTGACAATCAAGAAAAACAAAACTCAATGGAAGCTTTAAGCTTCTTTTATTTTGCTAACATGTTTATTTCAATGTGTAGGAACATGTTCATCATGTTCAAGATCATTTTATTAGATATGTGGAGTAAAGCGAGGCTCCCACAAGGGTAGAGCCGGCATATCATAAGAACACCTCTCATTCACATCATATATGAAAGTTATTTAATCAAAGAAAGAAACGATCATCATCTAAGACTATCATCAAAGTCTAATTCAGCATGGTAAAACAGATTGAGCAGTTATCTTTTGCTCATCATTCAAAGGAAACAATTAAAAATATATTGCATTTATCATACCCTTTGTTTTGGCTCTGCCTTTCAGTCATATTTACATTTTGATGAGGCATTGAGCCCTTATGCTGAAGGGAGAAAAAGACAATAAGCAATTAAATTGTTTCTTTCAATATCATAGCAGCATAGTCCATTCAAACATTCAAGAGATATAATAGAATAATCCATAACAACATCATCATTATGCAAGGCAAGTCCACATCTGCTCTTATTTCAAAAGGAGTTAACAAGGTCATAGAAACATGACTTGAAGTTTCAAAATGTATGCTACAGGACTATCATGTTGACAGTAAGAATGAACAGCAACATTAGTTTTAAAGTAAAGCATATACGCTTGAAGTAGACAGCCTTGCAAGGTACAATAATAATGACTATTAATGCCATAGCTGCTTTCATTTCTATCTTAAGCTGAAAGTAATATTGGTGTTTGAAGAATAATTAAATGATAGTTTTAAAAGAATATATCAATATCTACAGTGGTTAGAATCAAAGAAGGGACAGTCAATGATGCTCTTTTAAAAGGATAAATCAAGAGAAAGCACATTGGCAATGAAGGGAAATAGTCCAAAAGAACATTGTTTTGAAGTGTTGTTTCTTTATTTTATATATTAACAAAGCATGAAGGGTTGTGTGCTTCAGAAGGTATGCTCAAAGCAAGACACCAGAGTGCTCTTACACTGTATGGAATCAGGAAAATTTTGTGCTACAAGTGTGCATTATAAGCAGCAGCAAAAGATTAATGAAAAATGAATGGAGGATCTAGATCTGGCAAGAATAAGAATGCTAATACAAAGCTGATTAAGGTAGATGTGCATACATGTTTCAAAAAGCTAAATGATAGTAGCCAGATCACAACAGAAACAGATTTGTATTCCATAAACATCGAGATAATAAGAGTGTAATAACTAAGGAGGACAACTAGCTGTTAATTTAAATCTTTATCAAATGACAATGATATTACAATTATATGAGCTTACAGCAGTCATGACAGCAGCAGTAAGTATAGCAGTGGCGAGTTGTGGAGCTCAACAAAAGAATAAGGGATGCACAAGGAAGTATGAATTTCTTTCAAGAAAAGAACAGATCTATATTCTCGGTGAGTTGGAGTAAAGCTTAGTTATTCCACAGTAAAATCAAAATAAATTGCGAATACCCAGATGAAGACTGCTTAGACCATGACCAAGAGTCAGAAAAGCAACCTGTGGAAGAATTTACAGAATTTCAAGCATGAAAGGTTACACAAATTTTTTTGATAAATGTTATGGTGGCCATGACAAAGAAACTAAACCCTTAAGGTTTTTTGCATGAATGGAAAGGAACCATAGTATCAAATACAAGGGTAAATATAGGTAAATCAAGATTTTATGCTACAGTTTGGTCATGCGTAAAAAAGGTCAACCACAGGGTTTCTTTTATTTTTTCATTCAAACACATAATACCCAAATGAGAGAACTGATAATATCAGCCTCAATGCACAGAGAGTTTAACAAAAATATAGAATATCTGTTATAGTCGCGGCTTCCATGAAGTAGAGATTCTTTTATTTCCTTCATAAAGGCATGGAGAGATGAAATGTTTATTATTGAGCATGTAAATTACCTCAAAATCGAGCCTTTTCACAATGAAATAGAAATGCAAATCATAGATAGTTCAAGACGTACTCAGGTTCCAGAAGTTTCTTCAAAATATGTGTGAGAATACACTCAAAGCCCGCGGTGATAAGCTTCAAGAAAAAACTCTCATGTCAACCAAAATACATGACAATATTAACAGGGGAAGAAGTGAGTAAAAGGTATATCAGAATATGGCCATGGCTATGGCCAATGAACCAGAGAATAGCTTCGAAATTAGAAAGGAAGTCCATATTTCTGTCAAAAGAAAGACTTACCATGCTTCTCCTGCAGGGTTCACATGTCAATCGTCAGAAAAGAGCATAAAGAACGTGGTTTGAGCTTCAAAACGACTCTCAAAACTTCAAACCCTACTCCATGACGGCCGACAACTTCTTCATGAAGCTTCTCCAAAGTCAGAAAAACATAATGATTTTTAGGGTTCCTTATTTCTTTTTCTTCATGGGTCGATGGTTGTCTTTTTTACTATCTTTTGGCTTTGAAAAAATCATTTTTGTAAATCATTATGTTCTTTAATTTTCCCCGTGGCCATGACTTTTAAGTCAATGAGCCTAGCAAAGTGTGGTCGACCTTTTATGTTTGCTGATGATAGTCAATTATTATGAGGAGTTAACATAATGCCAAGTATAATGTGCATGATCGGCTGATATTTATTTAAGTGAAGAGTGCAAAATATATGCTAAGTATGACATATGGAGCTTGAAGGTCGTGAAGTGGAGAGATATACTTTCTAAGTTAGCTTTATTCTTTTCAAATTGATTTGCATTAAATAATGTAAATGAATTAATTAAATGAGGCATTATAAATCATTTAACTAATTCATCATCTTAAAATGCAAATAAAGAATGTTATGTAAAGCTGAGTTACTACTTTACTTCAGTTACACATCAAACTCAACTGAAGACTTAGACATGAAGATGGAGTTCCAATGTGCATGGGCGAATTGACAATAACGAGACAATTTTGCTTGCTTTAGCCCACCTTTTTAGGGATTTCTAGTTTAGTTTGAGTTACAGATCAGCTGCATGCTTTATGACTGCGAGTTCAGGACTGAGTTCACTCATTTTTGCATGAGTTTGAACCTTATTTTTAGGGTTTTTTGCTTCTGCTCGGATTTCACCTTGGAATTGTCATTTTCTCACTGAAATTGACTTTCAGTTACTTGTTCATGCACTTTGAAGTGCATTCTCATTGTATATATTGAAAAAGTTTATCTTTTTCATTCTAGTTCTTGTTATTCAACCTTTGCATTCTGCAAAGTGAATTGTCTTGTAACTCAGTTTCAAAATTTAGATTAATACAATTTTACAGTTTTACAGGTTACTTTGGATTGTCGTCTTGCAAAGTTTTCCTTTGTATTATTCATTGAGATAGAGTTCACCTTTGCAATTTTAGATGTTTTGTATGCTTGAATGATCTGATGCAAGTCTAATGTGTTTCATTACCGAAACCTTCAAGTTTCTGTCTTATTTTTGCATACTTATACACAATTGTTGTTTGTAACAGGTCATTAATTGTGCTAAAAACTGGTTCCTTTTCCTATTTGTGAAAAAATAGTTTTCCTTAGAAGAAAGGAAATAATACAGCCTTTTAATGAATTAATAAAGTGTTCAAAGAGCTCAAATTTCCCTTTGTTAACAATTTTCCCTGAAAGACAGGTTGTGAATCATTCTGCAAGTTTAATATCAATTAGGTGCATCACCGAAGTTTTAGTTTTAGTACATGCATTCAATTCAGTTTCCTCTTTCCCTTTTCTCAGAATAAATTATTCGAGTATCAAATTAACCATCATATAGGAAGCCGACCTAGAATCTGGAGGTTCAAACTCATTATAGGTCACCCACAACTTGAGTTTGATGCAATGTTTCAACAGATTGTTGAATTTAACTATTCAAGCGTTCGGGTGCAATCTGATTGACAACAGTAAGTTTTTGAAAAATCATGTGGGTGGCAAATATATCAAATGCTAAATGATAATTATTAAGTTTCTTGGTGAATTTAAACTTTAAATAAATTTACATATACATGTAATGTAGAAAAGAGTGACCTAATCAATTATGAACTAATTAGATCAATATTTTTAATCACAAATGGAACACAAGCCACCAATGATTTGAATGCTTGGCTACTATCCCTCAAGAAGAGCCAAGCTGGGGTTGGTTGGGACTTTGTTCCTTTGTTGTAATCATGAAGGTTGATTGAAGAATGACTATCCCATCAATGGAACCAAATATTGATAGTAAAGTATAGGCCAAAGTTCTAGATTATTTAGGTCAAAAAGCTAACCGAGGTGATGTAATAAGAAATAAAATAGAATAGTTGTGGTAGATCTAAATAGATACATAACAAAAGAAATTAAAAAAAATTACACATGTATACGTGTCATAAGATTAAATCTACTTAATATTTATATGATATGTTCTTTGTACAATATATTATGTATTCCACAAATATATATCACATATGCTTGGGTGATGCTTCCACTTATATTACATTCAATACATATATTTTCTCATGTTCTATTATTTTCTCTCTCTTTGTGCTATATTTGGTTGTTTCATATAGCATCTAGATAAGTAGAGACATGTTCTTCTATATATCTTAATGACTTATCATCCTTCAAAAGTTATGACACCTCATTACATGTTGCCACAATTCTCTTGTAGTGATTGTAACTTGGTTTTTTCTAATTCTAGTTCCTTGTCTTCCAACACCATGAAGGCCTCTTGTAGGTTCATGCAACATTTGTAACACTTAGGTGAAGAGAGATCATGAAATCTAGTGAAGAAAATATCTTTGTCCACATCAAATATTTAATGGAAAATACCATTAATAGATTGGACATGGTTTGATTTATAGTTTTTCTCCCTATGATTTATTTTTCATCAAAGAGTTTTGGTTCATTTCATATTGGAGTTGGTATTTATGTAGAGCTAATCAAACCATTTTTATTTTCAAACATGTTAGTGATCATATATTGTTATTACACTTCATTGGTTTTTAGTAATAATAATGATGACTTGAATTATGTAATATGTCCTTTATGTGATATGGAGAAGATGGGACAACTGAGTGTTTCTTAGCATGAAGATCAAGGAGAGCGGGTGAGCATATTTTTTTGAAGGAAGTATGCTCTATTTTGTTAGTTCAAGTTGTGGGTTTGGATATGAGTGTGTTTTCTTCAACATTAGATTGTATAGAGGATATGAGCCATGACCTTTATGTGAGTGTTGTTGGTGGACTTTTAGATGATAAGGTTAGCACCAAACCAAACATGAAGCATTGGGAGTCCTAGGGAGGCTTATGTTCCATTGCATTGTGGTATAGAGGTCTTCAAATCTTTGTTCATGTATGCATGTTCATTATTGACATAGATAAACTTTGTGTGGGATAATGTATAGAGGACTTGAGGTTGTAGATTGGGATTGATATGCAAATAGTTGGAGGTCTACTAGCATATATGTGTTTACCCTATTTTGTGGTGTGACTAGTTGGATGTGTGTGACTAGTTGTGGTCATTGCTTCAACTACTTAAGCAAGTACTTGAGAACTACTTGAGTCTACTTGTTGCAGTTTGGCTTGAGAGTTTGTGTTCATATTTTAGTTTAGCAAGGTACAATTGTGATCCATTGTGATCGTTAAGAGTGTAACTAATGTGGTAGAGTTCATTACTATTCATGTATGATTGGTGCATATTGATGTGTAGTTTTGGTTGCTACAATTACTTGGTGAAGTTTGTGAACACATTAAAGTTCAAATAGTGCATCTTGGCTATGGACATTCACTAGTGAATATTAAGTGGGAAAATATTACGACTAGGTGTGCCATTCACCTTGCATATCCTAAGGTCTATTGTAATCCAAAATTTATGGAATGGAAAAAATGGATGCCCATGTAAAGGTGTGGAAATTTGTAAATATTTCTTATTCTTTGGAGGCTTGGATATATTGGTGTAATGAGACATTGATAAGGGGGTTACATAGTTGACTTATAAGAGCATCTTCCGTATTCAGTAGGCATGCAATGTAACTAGTGCTTTATGGGGAAATGCTTGGGAGTTACTTATACCCTATTATGGTGTATATGGTCAAAGACACTTATGTGAGTAATTAAAATTTATTTTGGAGGCCAATCTCTTGTAGTGGGTAATGTGAATTCTTACCATTGTGTTTTTGGAACTTGTTTGGGCCCATGGTATTGCATTTTAGTCATTAGGCCTCCTTAGGTCTATATATTGAGGACTTGAGGTGAAAACATTAAGCATTGTTTCTTGAAAGGTTATGTTATTAATTTTCCTCTAGGTTTGAAGAGTGTTGATTTCATTGAAGCACAATGACTTTGTAAATGTATTTTACATTATTGTTGAATAATACATTGGGTGAATGTGTTTTGCAGTTTGGACTTTTCCAAAAGGGTTTTCTTGAGGTATATTTATGTCACTCTTGTTTATGGTTGTTTTATTCTTCTCTCATTCTTGTTCTTTTCTAAGTATTGTTTACATGTCAAAATGCTACTAAATTTTTCTTATTTCAAATACTTGTATTTCTCTCCTTGCAAGGTTAATTCATAAAATGTTTGCATATTTAGTGAGATTTGTTTTGGGTTTATATGCTAGTGTTTGCTAACATATTTTCCTAAAAGCGAACATGGCGATAATCTAAAATTTCCTAAGGAGAAAGGACAAAACATAGTGGGGCACATCATGGAGTTATGCTTGGTGTCAGAAAAAAGAGGTGATGCAAAGAGAGACACATTGTTTGATTTCACCAAAGATGAATAAATAGTGCATCTCAAAAGGTGTTGGTATGACAAAGGTTGAGAAAACCTCCAAAATGAGGAGAGGTGAAAGTGGGGCCTAGATTGACTATTGTGCTTGAAAGAAAGTTATTTGCATTATTGGATGGATGATGGATGACCCAAAGGAATATTTTCTCGTTGAGTCGCCAAAAGGATGTGAAAGCCTATGGAACCAATTGAAAGGAGGCGAGGCCCATGTGAGCATGGTGCTAGAAAATAAGAATTATTTTGTATTTGGGTGAACTTTGACATTGAATGGTTTCAAGAAGGGGTTGGTAATGACAACCAAATTTATAAAAATACATGGGTTATGATTGAGACCATTGCAATAGGAGCTAAAGGAAGGCTTCACAAACACCATGACAACACAACTCAAATATTGTGTCAAACGAATTAGTGGAATGAATTGGGGCTTGAAAAGGGAACCTTATGAATCAAGAGGTGGAAGGAAATTTGGGGTTCAAAGAATGCATCTGTAGAAGGGAAATGGAGAAATCGATTTGTGATAGCATGGATTGCTTGAAGGGAGTGTGCAAAAAACATGCTACAAACCATGCACACAAAAGATGTCAATAAACTCCTAGCAAAGAGCATGCTCTTTTATCTCTTCCCTCCAATCACAGGGAATGACTAACTCTCACAAGACCTCCCAACCAAGAAAATTGGTTGAACTAAATTGATACCAATTTGATTTATAAATTGGACTAGAGATTTTGCATGTACCAATCATCAACATACAAAATGCCCAAATTTCTCTACTCTCCTTCACACCATTTAACGTGCAAAGATTAAATAAAATCCAATAAATAGAGAACTAAACATTCAAATGCAAAAATAAACAAAGCATTGTGACACAAAGCATATTATTCGAGAAACTTCTTTAATGGGAAAAACTCCAAGAAGCATAAGTAAAACTCCTCATAGCACCATATGAAAGTCATTACAGATGATTACATGCCTCATGGGCTAGTACAAGAGTATCCATAGGAACTAAAATGCTCCCTATACCAATATATACCTACAACAACTTGTACTAGAGTAATAGAATGGACAATGGTCACCAACATGCATAGAGATAGAGAAATGGACTAGAAGCATTATTCTATCCATTCAAATAAGATAATTGATTAATACATGTCCAAGGGATCCACAAAACTAAGTGAAAGACTACAACCCCAACTCCCATTGAAGAACTCTCACATCCCCTAACCTAAAGGAAAATTGCTGCATACATGTAATAGTCCCAAAATGGACTACCACAGTCAATTGAATGGGAGTCTTTCCCTCTCAAACATAGAAATACAATGTAGACTTCCGACAACCTCCCAAACACAAGAAGCTGAAAGGCCAAATACCACAATAAAAGTTCAACCATCATAATGCTTCAAATTTAGCTCACTAATAGCTAAAAATGTGTCTGCCAATAATGCATTCACTAGGGAGACCAATAATTCATTGAGACAAACAAAGCATTCATCACCTATAATCTTTGAACTCGTCATTCTTTTTTTTTAAAATACTTCTCAGGTCTACAACTTTGAATAAATGTATTTTAAAGGAGTCCCATAGCATCCTTGACCTGCACGAATCCTTCCCACTCCCCCATATATTGGTTTGTTGATGATAATTTCACACTCAAATGTCTTTGGCTACAGTCGAGTGACCTAAAACGACATGAACTTAATGGTCTAGATGTCATCTTAGTCCAATTTTTCAAATTACGATTTGTATGCGCCTCTCAAGATTGATTAGTTGTCTCAGTCCTACCTCCTTTCTGGAGTATGTCGAATGTGATGACTTTATTGTTGATCATTGTATTTATCCTAGTCTTATGTAATTTTCTTGTTAGAACCCTTTCATGGCTACTATAAACTTTTTACCTTTTTTGCATGCTCTTGATTGGCCATCTCCTGCAGATTTATTTTATGATAATTATCTTCTTAGATCCTTCTTTATTCTTGCAATGAGCCACCGCATGGCTTCATTGGAGACACTTGAGGATTGCTCACACATGCGATCTCTTGTTTTAAGCTATCCCCTCCTTAGCAATGTCTCTTGGCAATGTGTTTGGTGCTGCATTATTTCAATTCCTTCTTTGCCATGTTTTTGGTTGTTGGTGGCAAGCCATTTGTCCTCTTCATTTGGTTCTTTAGGACCCCATTTAGCATGGCTTGGGGAAAGGTTGGGTCTAAAGCCTGGGACCCATTTCTATGTGGTGTTACTTCTAATCGAAGGCTAGAAGTAATTTTTAATTGCTCAACACGTAGTTCCTTGAGAGTTGGTGAAGTGCATTTTGAGACTAACTGGTGTTGGGTATATGGGTAGAGTTCGCAACAGAGCATCCATCAACAAAGATTTCCTCTATTGCTTGTCTGTGTAGAGCTTCTTAAAGAGGTGTCGCCAACTTAAGGATGTTCAATATTTTGTTTGGATCTCAGGAAGGTCTTGAAGCACCTCCTTGTCATTTATTCTAAAAGGACACCAGAGGTTACGAATGATTATACTCTACCTTCTATGGAGGATGGTGTGCTGCTTTGATTGGCCCTCCATTTACAGGTGCTTCATGGGCCAACTTTCCCCAGTTGGCAGACTGACAACCTTACTTTTAGGTGCAAAGAATGTTATGATTGATTCAATGCCCAACATACCATTGGGGAGTTTCGCTTAATGGCTAAGTTTGTTCTACATTCTTGTTGCTGTTTTTATTTGTTATTACCAAGCACTAGATCTACCTGCTTATCAGCTTCCTATACGCCCATTTTTCGACAGCCTCAATGATTGGTGTTTTACCGTTTTCTTTATTTTGGCTATATGCCATTTCTGCTACATCTTTTGTATTTTGATTGCTTTTCTAAGGGTGAGGGCCCCTATAGATACCCTCCAAATTCATCTAAAATTATATGTATTAGAAACTACGATAGCTTGAGGGCCTCGAGAAATTTTGCGACACATATTCAATCAGAAGTTCAATAAATAAGAAGTGGCCACAATAAGGTCATATTGTATTAATTCAAAATATATAAATATATATTAGCATATCTATCTTCAGAAAAATCTATATGAAATTCTTCAAGAGATATTCTCTTGTAAAAGAAATTTATTCACAAATTATGTTAAATTAACTTAATAAAATATAAAAATAGATAGACTTTTCAACGTCAATATATTTCTTTACTCATCGTCTATCTACCAAAATAAACTTTTTAAAACTTATAAAAAGATAAAGATGCATCGACGTCTATGTTTTGTTTTTATGTACAGAGTAACATTCTACCTTTAATGTCACTATATAATGCCTCTCAGCAATGAAGCCTGTGTTGTATAGATGAGCCATTAGAGACCGATTGAGCCTAAGTATTGACAATGTCTTGGATGCTATAAATATAGAGATGATGTATGGTTTTTAAAAAGGGAAGATACCGCCATGTCTACATGGCAAAGAGAAGTTAAGACGATGGCGAGTTCCCTATATGTTGACAGGAATTTATATACATAGAGAGAGAGATTGAGATCTTTGAAACATTTAAGATACTCTGCAAAGAGTACTCTGGCAGGTGTAACGACCTTGGTTATATAGCAATAGAGAAAATAGTAAAGAAGATATCCTCCATATAGAAACCGAAGTGTGCAATCGAAACAAGGAATAGAAGGAAACTTCATTTTCACACGATCAGATAGTGATCTATGAGGTGTTGGCAAACAATTCTCAAATTACTCACATTTTATTACTAAAATACCATTTCTAGTAAAAGTAAGAGTTACACAGAAACAATATGTATCAATTCATTAAAGTGCAGACAAATACTTGTGCATCTTCAAGTTCTTAATTTCTTTCTATAGCTATGCTTACAGGCTGGAACAAGTAACATCAACACTCCATGCCATTAACAAGAGACAATTAGAGATGATATAGGTAATGCCAGTCAACTTATCACATTCTATTGTTTTTTATGAACAAACCCCTTAGATTGGGATTGATGAGCAGACACGGCAATGGAAACCATAATGATTTTCTCAAAATACAAAGTTAGCCTCGTACTGCAATTTGAACATTAGAAAAACGTAGTTATTTGAGAACGCTAGAAACAAAAATTCTTAAGTGAGACACAAGAGGCAGTAATTTGTATAAGGTATTTCAAGTAAGGTCTGTCCAATGTAGTGAGAATCGAATAACCTGCAAGCCTTCATTTACTTAGCACCAACCAATGAAATCAGTAAAACTGTGAATCGGAGACAGGATTCAGGTCACCCTCCACAACGAATGAGTTTGTGGCAGAACTAAATTAGTCCCGTAAACAACAAAATTTGGCACTTTAATTGTCAGAGCATATGTATGATTTCTCAACACCAATAATTAAAACATCTGTAGAAGTTTAACAGTGAAAGACATACGCTTTGACACCTACATCCATGGCAGACCAGGCGATCCAAACAAAACAAGTTGCAATATGCATGCCATATCAGATTAATCATTCCATTGATCCAATAACTAAATCCTCTAAATGTATTATGTACTATGTACCATACACTAAAAACGCCTTAATTAAAAGCCTCATTCAACTTCAGTCGTAAGTTATACATTTACAATTAAATAGATTGGTACAAGCCAGCTGTGGGAGCAATATGAACCATAAAATCTATCAATAAAGTGGCCCCTGGAATTATATTCATAATTCTTCAGAAAAAGAGGTCATGATTTTTTTATTGAGTTGCCTGTGTAATCAAATTTACATGTAAATGGTAAAAAATAATTAATTTGAATGGCACCCTGACCGCATGGAACAAAATAATCAGTAAGTTGTTGCAAAGAATGAAAGAAGGTTTGTATCCTACTAAACAAATTTATCTACAAGACATATTTTTTCCCGTGCACTTTAAGAGAAATATGAATCTGACCAATGAAGCCAGACCTCTGATCTGCAATACACAAACTACACCCCTTTGTTTAAAAAAAAAATCTTAATAAAACCTTCTGACCATTCCTGATGGAAATACCCACAAGATGGTGAACAAGCAATTCCACTCACAGAAGCAGCTGGCACAGTGATATACATGGCGCATAAGTCTTCGCTGAATTTCATCTACATTACATCTCCACAAGTTTCCAGTGGGTGTGAAGACCCTGGAAAGTGGCTACAATGCTAAGACCCCAATTGGTCTTTTGGTGACCCATATTGACAACTAAAAGTATGAAGTGATGGCTTTCGTTCTGTGAAGTTGACATGATACACTGTTTCTGCCCATAATACGAATTGCATCACTGTAGAGTACAAAACAGTGTCTTCTGACAAGCCAAGATAATGAGCCATAGGTGTTATAAGAGGATCTTCTCGTATTACAAATCTTGATGGGAATTTGCTATGCTTGCCTTTTCAAATGAATTAGGTAAATTGCCTTCTCTCTCATTTTCACGATCTTCTTCTGACTGGATTTTATTGTATTGCCCAATCTGTAGTCCCTTTGAAAGCCAAACACACTCCTCCCATCTAAAACAGTGAACAAGATGATCATTTGTCATCCCTGCTACCTGCATAAATGAATATACAACCATGGGCCCAACAAACCGAAATCCTCTTTTAAGTAAATCCCTGCTGATAACTTCTGCCTTAGGTATCCTCACTGGGACTTGCCTGGGATACCGATATCTGTTTATTATGGGCTTATAACCAACAAAACTCCACATATATGTGTCCAATGACCCAAATTCCTCAACTATCTGCATCATTAAGCACAATGAAATGAACAATTTACACAACCTACCAAGCTTACATCCCTAACAGTTAGGTAGTTAGCATAAGGATGTTCTAATACTTAGGACATGTTAGATAACCTGGAAGCCTAGAACAGTTAATCTACAAGCCTAACGGCTCAATTATATATGCATTTGCTTTACTATAGATCCTATATGGTCTGCCGTGACAAATTATGAAATTTTTCGTGTTCAATTTCACTAGGCAGACAAACAGTCTTGAATGTAGTTTTGGCATAAAAGGTCATTACATTAGATCAGATAATGTGGCTAGATTATACCTCAAGAACAAGCTTTGCATTGTTGACAATACCAAGGAGCTTTCCTTCATATAGCACAGAGTTCTCTACGTACATGAGAGATGCAATTTTCTCATCATCGAAGGTAGCCACCACTGCAGGATCAAACCCAGCAAACACCTGTCTGCAGTGACTTGCCAATTATCACCCTGGAGTAAATAAGAGTTCTTTTTGGAAGTCAGGAACACATAATTACATGCACACATACCTGTAAATGTCCCTTGCATTCAGAATGGAAGCCCAATTCATCTCTGCCAAAGCCCCTGACAGTACCAGAAGTTCAAACAGCGCCCTGCATTTGTGAGCAGAGCAGAATACTCCTTATTCAGAAACTTCCAAGAATAGAATTGAACGGTGCACCACTCCGTATAGTGCATCCACAATGCTGGATAGACAGTTCAAATTTGCAGAACTTCAATGCAGTAAAGGTGGCTTACTTGTCATCATGTACAGGAACTCCCCATTCATTATCATGAAATGTAACATAGGCAGGATCTGCATCAAAAATAAAATTTCATCTGAAAAGTCTTGAATGAAAAAAAAGCATCTGCCATGTTGCTTCATTCTATGTATGAGCATGTACAAGACATATGAAAGAGACTTCAAGATGGTGAGATATCTAACGATGCATCGTCCAATAACTTCAATGTACAAGTAAGATAATGTCCAGTTTATTCCAAGTTTGTTCATCACGTTAAAAACTCGAGGAGTTAAATATGTGTGTGTGTACATACATATGTAAATTCTAGATACATATGCTTGGGTGCAAATATGCAAATAGATACATACATGCATGGCAAACACACGCGCACACATAAAATCTAAGTTTGCAGAGACCTTGTAAATTCTAGAGGACCAGTCATCAATACACAAAAAAATTATACATAATTTGTGCAGTTTAGCTGCCATGCAACTCAAGGCTATTTGTGCCCAAATTGTTGATGTTATAACACATCCTTCATATATATATAACTGCCAACTTATTTAGTCGAGCACAAATCAAGCTAAGTACTATTCAAATCTACATGCCCTACTGACTGCTTCGGCCCCATCTGCTTATACACAGAACAGTGAAATGTTACATACCTTTCACAATCAACATTCTTCACAGTCTATATTTTTCCATCTTCCTTTAAATCAGCTGGATGATGAAAGCACCTAATCTGACTTAGTTGATTATGTTTTCTGCACATGAAATTTTTCTCTTGGAGATAAATTTGCTATTCGTGCATGATCATTAAATTGACATGACATTACCAGGATCTCCTTGTCTTACTGAGATCCTACCAAAGCTTCTGTACTACCTTCTTGTATCAGGTTCCCAATGGCTAACAGTTCTTCAGGAAAATCTGCCTCCTAATTTCTCTATGTTTAAAGTGTATCGTCTAGTCACGGTACCAGCTCTTCTCTTAAGTTGCAAGTATTGCTTGGTATGGTAATTTGTTTGTATTCCTACATCACAAAATGATATGATACCTCTCCTAATGGTAACACCCTTGATTCTGATAAAATTGTAGAGTAAGGAATTTGGACTTCCACTCTTAGCTACTCTGATAAGAACTGTTTTTGAAGTCTCTCAGATTTCCTCCAAGACTATTTTCAAAGACCCAGACCCCAAACAGGGCAACCCTGCGATGCTACTATCCATGCCTATGCTCTAAAGAGAAACTTCCTGATTGGGAATTTATTTTCAAACTAGACATCCAATGTTCTAAACAGACAAATACATAGAGATTATTTTAAAACAGTCTGTAACTTTTTGGAACTAAACTTACCACTGAATGAAGTAATCCACGGGCATCTGTTCTTGACTGGAGGTGGAAGCGAGAGCGGAATGCTATCATGAGGTGCTACTCCTCCATTCTGCTTTGATCTACACAACAAAATTCTCTGCTTCAACTTCTTGGATGTACATGAGGAATCTGCAGAGGAATAGGAGCAGGAGGATACATTCAGAGAACCGCCAGCCCTGTGTAGCAAGTTGTTGGCAACATTGCAGCATTCGGGTGACCTCCCTATTGAGCTGCCTGGAGATCTGCATGCCTCTCCGCTCTTAACATGGTTCCTGCCAATCTTGCCCAGTTTATATCCGGACATAACATTAGGACTGCTACTGCCAGAGCCAGGCTTTGCCAGCCTATGTTTGAGCTGTTAAGATAAATTGTCAAGGTTTGATATAACTAGAGATTCATCAAAATTCAAAAATCGTAGAGGTACATACTTGAATAACATACAAATTTACAGAATAAATAGTAAATTTTACTAATTTTTAGATTGGATAGGTAGAAATTTTAATACTTTATATACAAGAAAAAAGTGTACGTTTCCTTGATCCCAAAAAGGTTCACTTAGAAGACTGAATAAAATACTGTTCGAAGAAAAGAAGCCACGGCAGAAAGTAAAAGGAGGTGGGTCTGTACCCCATCTTTTGAGTCCTAATTAATTAGTCTATTGAAAATAGCATCATATCATTAACAAATAAAAAGGTCCAAACAATGAAGCAATGACTTGAGAAAAGTATTGTACATTTAGTGTCAGGTACGAGTCTCCACTGAAAAAAAAAATCTCATAAACAAATTAATAATTCTAAGCAAAGAAATGTGGCCTGAGAGAGGTGTCAATATGTTCAATGGTTGCGGAACGAAAGATTTGACACCCAAAAATCAAATTTTGAATTGCTTGTAAAAAGAGTAAAGATCTCTTCTCTGGAAAAGGGTCTCACTAAAATGTGAGCAAAAGGTAAAGTTTGAAAGGGATCTGATTGGCATATGAAGCATGGCTAGCTAAACTGTCGAATAAAAGACTTTGAGACAGGCTAACCAGAGATATTAAGTTTTAAGTCCTAACTGATTCACAGGATATCAAGACACGTTTGAGTTACAATTAGATCCCAAGTTAAAGAAGTGTAGCTTTAAAAAGATTTGCAG
>VDFB02058714.1:0-12383 GCA_007258455.2 Sequoia sempervirens
TGATTGTAACCCTAGCCGTCCTTTGGGACTTGGCTAGCTATAAAAGGGGGAGTCCCCCCTCATTTGTAATTCATTAGAATTAGATTAGACATTGGAATAGTAGACATTGAGAGAGCATTAGCATTAGAGCTCGATAGTGTAGCATTGTAGAGCATTTTGCATAATTTGGAGAAGAAAGAACGTTTTCCCTTTGAAAACTTTTGAGGAGATTGTTGTGTAACACATTTTATGATAATAGATCTTTTCATTGATGATGGAATTCGTCTTGTCATGAAATGCTAGCAAGGTTTCTTCTTCCTTTAGTATCCAAGTAGCTTAATTCATGCAAGTAGCTTACTTCAGTGTGTGGTGTTTATTGAGATAGCTTCGCTTTATTCCATACCACTAGCGGCTTGTTGATGATAGAAGTTAAGCCTTGTGTAGTCAATTTGGACATTACGTTGAGTTTAACCCGGTCGTGGTTATATGCTTATATGCGTCGTTGTGATGGTGTATGCATGTTAAGTCATAATTTGAACATCTTTTGCTATTTCCCTTGAAGATTGCACCGATTTTGTTGAGGCTGTCCGACGGAGGCTAGGTGAAATCCGGTTGAAGTCTATTGAAACAAAGCTCCACATATCCTGCATTTAGAATAGAATATAAATTTCTTAGGCTTTATACCCCTTTTACTTTCCGTACATTTCTGATTAGTTTTAGGAAAAGAACCACATTGCCAAATCATACACGTGAGAATTCCCCTTCAAAATCCTACGTTAGCTGCTAACTGTGAAAAAATCTGAACAATTATGTAAGTCCCCTCGTAAGAACACAGCAATACACATCAACCAAACTGGGTCTATTCGCACTTAAGGAACCTTGGAGTTGAACGTGTGATCTATCTCGCAATCTTAGCACACGGAATACTTTGATCAAGAGAGAACAGAGTAGCCCTAAACTATTTTTGTTCTGCTGTTTGGTGCGGTCATAAAAAACACATCAACAACTGCTAGAAGGAATTTTTGGAAAAAAATTGAGTTTTTTAGGTCCTATTTTCCGAATGAGAACTGGATCATGATGGGGGATTTTAATACACCTTTACTGGGGTCTGAAAAATTTGGCGGATCTCAGATTCAGTTGGATAGTAAGATGGATTTGATGAATTTTATCAATTCTCAATGTTTGCATGATGTGGACCTCAAGGGGGCTACCTACACCTGGTCTAATAGGAGAGCTGGGAACGATCTTATTCAAGTTAGGCTTGACAGGGCTTTAATTTCGGATAACTGGTTGAAGGACTACTGTTGCTCGTTAAATGATCTCTCCAGAATTGGCTCGGATCATTTCCCCATAAGTTTTATGGCTGAGTCTGTGTCAGGTAAGAGGAATTTTCCTTTCAGATTTGAAAAAATGTGGCTGTCTCATCTTAACATATTTAATTGCATTCAAGATTGGTGGGATATAAATGTCTGTGGTACTGCCATGTTTAGAGTGGCTAAGAAGCTTGGTGAAGTCAAATCCAAGGTTAAGACTTGGAACAAGGAAGTCTTTGGGGATATTTTTGAGTCTAAAGCTGCTATCCTACAGGATTTAAGGGACATTCAGGACCGTATCCAGAAAGAAGGCTATGTGGGAGATTTCCTTCTTAAGGAAAATTAAATCCTTTCTAAATATCATAATATTATCTCTAAAGAAGAGGATTACTGGAAACAAAGATCTAGATGTGCTTGGCTTTCTGCTGGGGATAAGAACACCAGGTTTTTCCACTTGACCACCATGAAACATAGGGCCTCCAATCGAATTGCCTATATAATGAAGGATGGGGTCAAAATTGAGAGGGAGGAAGAGATTAGAAGTGAGGCCATTTAGTTCTTTGCTAACCTTCTCTCTTCAGGAGAGGAGTTGAATGTGGATGCGCAAAAGACTCTGATTGAGGCCATGCCTAATGTATTGGATGATCATCAAAAGAAGCTCTTGACGGCTATCCCTTCACAGGATGAGATTAGGAAGGCGGTTTTTTCTTTCGAAGGGAATAAGGCCCCTGGCCCAGACGGTTTACCCATGTTCTTTTTCCAAGTGTTCTGGGAAATTGTTGTTGCTGATGTTACTAGTGCTGTTAAAGAGTTTTTTGGAGCTAGGAAACTGCTGAAAGAGCTTAATGCTACCTTTATTGTTCTCATACCTAAATTCCCTGGTGCTAATTCTTTTGATTCTTTCCGTCCTATCAGCTTATGCAATTCTTTTTACAAGATCATTTCTAAAGTGATAACTTCTAGGCTTTTAGGGGTTCTTTCGATGTTGATCTCTCCTCAGCAGAGTGGTTTTGTTCCGGGCAGACAAATTCTGGACTCTATTATCACGGTTCATGAGAATATCCACTCCCTCGAAGTTTTGAAAAACCAAGGTTTCTTGCTCAAACTGGATATGGCTAAGGCATATGATAGGGTGGATTGGAAGTTCTTGATTAAAGTCTTACAAGCTTTTGGGTTTTCTGAAAGATTTTTGCATTTGATATGGGAATTGATCTCTACCACCAGCACCTCGGTGATCATAAATGGCTCTCCTTCCCGTTTCTTTAAGGTGTCAAGAGGAGTTAGACAAGGGGATCCTGTCTCTCATATTCTTTTTATCCTCATGGCCGAAAGTCTAGGGAGGCTCATGCATAAAAGAGTGATGGAAGGTAGCTTGAAAGGTTTAAAACCCTCTTCGGCAAATCTGGCTTATTCGCACCAGCAGTTTGTGGACGATACAATGCTCATGGGAAGTGCTATTGTTGGTGAAGCTAGAGCTATAAAGAGCTGTCTTGTTCATTATGAGGAGGGCTCAGGGCAAAAAATTAATAGAGCCAAAAGTTCCCTCTATTTTTTCAATAACCCTGAGCATAGACAGAGGAAGATTGCAAACATCCTAGGTTGTGGTGTTAATTCCCTTCCTTCAACTTACTTGGGTCTTCCTTTAGGGTCCAAACCTCCAGACTCCTTTTGGATATCTCTGGTTGATAGGTTTAACAGGAAGTTGGCTGGCTGGAAAGGGGCCCTTTTGAGTCAAGCTGGAAAAGTTCTGTTACTTAAGGCTTCTCTTCAGAACCTGCCTGTTTACGCCCTTAGCTTGTTCAAGATCCCTACTAAGTTTGCTGATATTATTGAAAAGATCCAGAAATGGTTTCTTTGGTTGGGGGTTGAGGAGAAGAGGAGGATCCCGTTGGTGGCCTGGGAGAGTGTGTGCAGACCCAGGAAGTTTGGAGGCCTAGGTTTGAGAAATATCAGAGTGTTTAATAAAGCTCTTCTTGGGAAGCAGGTTTGGAGAACTTTTGCGGTTATTCGCGAATGGAATACTATTTGGCGTAGCAAATACTTGCGGGAGGTTGACTCCTTTCAAGACTTTCTCAACTTTCAGAACCTTCCCATTAAAGCCAGGGACCTGGCTGGTAAAGAAGCTTTTTGGAAGGTGGGTGATGGTAAGAAAATCCAGTTCTGGGAAGATAAGTGGATTGGTAATGAGTGTCTTTGCAATATTTCGACCTATGGTATTTACATGGAGGACTGCAAGTCTAGGTTTGGCTGGTTGGTTGGGGATTATTGGAGGAATAATCAATGGGTTGAGATTTCTTCTATTAGTCAGGATCTCCAACCTCTGCAGGCCCTTCTTAATTCGATTAGGCTCAGTTCACAAGGGAGGGAGGACACTTTGGTCTGGAAGCTGTTGTCCTCTGGAACCTACTTTGTCTCTTCTGCTGTGGCTTCCTGTTACTCTTGCCTCAACGACCCTGTATGGGCTAAGGTGTGGGTGCACAATGTCACTCCGAAAGTCAATTTGTTTGTTTGCATTCTTCTTCAGAATAAACAGTTGACCAATGATAATCTTTATAAGAGGGGGTTCTCTTTTCTTAATAGGTGTTATTTGTGCTGTGCTGAGGCTGAGACTTCCTCACATCTGTTTCTCCTTTGTCCTTTTGCTTATACTATATGGTGTAGGATTCTGCGAATGTGGGATCTTAGCTGGGTTTTTCCTAGAACTATAGTGGATTTTTATAATCAATGGAAGGCCCCCTCAAAGAATTGGGCCTTGAATCTGCTCTGGAACTATATCTTTCCTCACCTTGCCTGGGGTATCTGGAAAGAACGCAATAACAAAATCTTCAGGGATGTAGCTCTCTCGGAGGAAGTGGTCTTTGGTAAGATAACTAGAGTTGTGGTTGAAAACTTTAATCTGCTTAATAACAAGTATAAAGGTAAAGGTAAGGTCAGTATGCAGGAGTATGATTGTAGAATAGTGGGAGCCTGGAGAATTAATGTGGATATGTTCAATATGTCCAAAAGTATCAAGGATCCTAGAGATGGCATATTCTGGAGTCTCCCTCCCCCTGGTTGGGTCAAAATCAACTTTGATGGCGCGGCCAAGGGAAATCCTGGGCCTGCGGGGAGTGGAGGGGTGATAAGGGATGAGAATGGATGTTTTATTGTGGTTGTGGCGGTTCCTTTAGGCACTCAAACCAACCATGTGGCCGAAGCCTTTGGTGTTTTTTAGACCTTGAAGCTGGCTAGTCAATTGAAGTATAAAAATGTGTGGATTGAAGGGGATTCGAATAATATTATACAATGCCTAAAGGGCCGTCAGAAACCTTCATGGTCTATACAAAATTGGATAAACCTTTCTAAGGAAATTATTAATAACTTTGAGAAAAGTTATATTTCGCATGCTTATCGGGAAATAAACACGGTGGCGGATTTCTTCGCCAAGAAAGGTGTCAAAGCTTAGAAAAAGATGATGTGGCAGGGGCAGGATGAGTTGGAGGCTGACGTTAAGGTCCTGATGACGTATGACCGTGTTCACGTGAAGGTGCAATTTCCCATTCCATTGAATGATGGCTGAGTGTCCTCCCTTGCAGTCTCGGGACTGCGATTTAATGATTATTCCGAGTTGGCCGAGGAGTAATTACTTTATCTCCCGTTTGCATGTGATTAGTTTCGCATGCTTTCTGGGCATTTTAGGAGCTTGTTTCTACAGGGTTCTGGACTATTCTATTCTTACTAGCAATACGATGGGTGGCGAAAGTCGCAGAGTGGAGCCGATAAACAGTGCACAACTGAAGAGCAATCCAAAGCTCTAGAAGAAGTTGGAGAATGGTGGCATTACTGTTTTCATTGAGAAACTTCATGGCTGGGACCCGGAGGTGACTAGGGTTTTTGCGAAAGATTGGAAGGATGGTGAGATTAACCTGTTTGGCATAGAAGTGATCATCAACGAACAACTTATTGTTGAGGTTACAGGTTTTTCGATGGAGGGTATCAAATTCTATAGGGACAGGAAGCAATCTGATGAAGCGGTCAGTAAATTTCCTAAGTCGGATGCTGAAAGGGAGGAGTTACGAAGGACTTCCAGAAGCTACTATGACATGGATAGAATTGTCTCGCATTGGAGGAGGGTTTTGAATGTGCTGATGGAGTACGTCACGTTGGATGGTCGTTATACCAGAGTCTTTGGGTATCATTTTGTCCTTCTGAATCATTTCAGGCACCAGGTTAGGACTTCTTTTCCTTTTTACCTTGCGTCTTCTCTGAATACCAGTTTTAAAAGCCATAGACAGAACCCTACCAGGTACTCTATTCTTCATGAAGGACTGCTTGTCCTAATTTATGACCATTTTAAAGCTATGCCGGCTTTGCCTTACCAGACACCGTCGCCTAAGGATAGGGTTGTTGACAAGGATAAAGGAAAATCTAGGGATTCTCCTCAGAAGAAGGGTAAGAGAAAAGTGTCGGAGGACCTCTCCTATGATGTGAACGAAGAGGATTCGCAGTTGGTGTTGTTGTCTAAGTATTCCAGCCATCCTGCGACCGATAGAGAAGAGAGACCTATGGAGCTCAAGGCAGGGGATCATTATTTTAAGGAAGAACGGGAATTTCCCACTGATGTTCTTGCAATAGCCCGCAATGGGGCGGTTGATAATTTTAGGTTAATGAGATGGGTGTTCTTTGAAATTAAGGAAATTAAGTTGAACTAGAGAGCCATGAACAGTAAAATGGAGAAAGCTGATGATAACAATAACAGAGGCAGTGGTAGTGGTCGGGCTACTGATTTATGGACTGAGGAAGAGAAGAAGTATAGGGTTGAGTGCCTCAAGAAAATGGTGGAGGAATTACAGGATTTCAAATGCAATCATGATGGCAAGCAGGCGGATATGGAGGAGCAGCTGAGGAACATCAAAAACTCTCTCCACAAAGTGCTGGTTATGAACCATAAGATTTTAAAATCCACTGCACAGACCATGAATACCATGGTGGAAAACCTAGAAAAAGCCTACCAGGTTAAGATTGCTGTGTTTTTTGATTTGGACAAAGAGGAAGGGCAGCCGGATAGTGGGGGGCCGAGTAACAGGACCAAAGCAAACTTGAAAAGGAAGGCAGGCCAAGCTTTAGTCAACATCCAAGAGATCAAGAAGTCTGCACTTAACATGAACAGTCTGGAGTAGGAAGCGACAAAGATCCTTTGGAACCTGGCCTAGGGGCCGGCTGTTTTGCGGTTTTTTGGCTGTACTGCCCTGGTTTTTAGTGTTTTCTTCTTTATGGGCAGCTTCTTGTGTTTGTTTGTGCTTTGTTAATGTTATATCCTTCGCTATCTAACTGTTAAGGATTTCGGGACCCCTCTAAAACCTGTTTGTTCCTTAATAAAAAACAAAGGACGATGAATTGAATATCAGGGTGCCCGAGGAGGTGATGACACCTGTCCAAAGTGTAGGTTGAAACATAGATCATTATACAACATCAAATGATAATCATTAACATCAAAATACCCAAGGAGGTGACAACACCTGTCCAAGGGGGAGATTGAAACAATAGATTATAAGAACAAGACGTTGATAGAACTTGAAACTTTGGATCAAATTGCATGTGCCTTTTGATTTATTTCTTCAAACTTTCTCAATGAATTACAAATGTTTGGGACAGCAAAGGTACAAAATCATACACAATTGCTTATCAAACCAAACAACTCTCATCCAAGAGTGAACAAATATAAACTTGTAAGCTTGTTGGCACAATGGCACAACAATTTTGTGTAGTAAATAAAGGTTACGAAATAATGAGCAAAGGCTCTTATTTATGGAAGCTCAAAGGAGTAGGCAACCCTAAAATCTCCTTGAGTTAACAATTAGTTCTTGCCAATCTGCAAGATTTTTTCCTATGTCTCAAAGTAGGTGAGCAAGCAGTTAACTGGAAATCTACTTCAGTTAACTGAAACTAAACTAAAAGTGAACTCCAATTACAAAAGTGCCTCCAAAATAGAGATCCACAATTAGTGGAGATCTGGAATAGACATCCATAATTAGTGGGATCTGACATGCATGATTAGTGGGACTGTGAGTTAACTTGGAATGAGGCATCAAGTTAACTCCTGTTGCCATAAATGCTATTTTGGAGGGTAGGATGTCCTAACTTGGTGCTTTTACACCTCTCCACATCTAGTCAACAACTCCTCTAGCCAGTCGTCGACTTCTTTTGCCTTTGGGCAGTCAATGCTTCGTAGGATGATGACATGTTGTCTTAGCATCTCCTCACCACTCGCAATCTACTGCTGATATTCAATACACTTTGCAGCTGCATCATCCAGCTTGGTTGACATGACTACAATCTTACTCAACTTGCAACTAGCAGGGTCACTGCAAAAACTGTCACGGATGAAATTTTGGAACTGTGTTTGCACTTCGACTAGCTCGATGTAAGCACCTCCCTTGTGCTGATAAAGGCAAGGGATAGATATTACCAATGTTCTTACGAAGTTGATAACACCTGCCACAATCTGTCAATACTCAATCAATTCTACAGAGTTGGTGTCATATGCTTTCACCTTGTATGCAAGCTTGTCTTTCCAAGCGAAAAGATGTTGCTTGTTCTCCACTGTAGTAACTGATTGGTATGCCAACTATAAGTCTGAGATAGTGATCTCATCCCCAGGCCTCTTCTCTGCTGCCTTTTGCTCTGATTGCTAAATTTCTGCGCAGAGTTCATGAGCTCTGTTCCTTAGCTGATACAACTCTGTAAGTATACACCGTCCTCTGATGACAAATTCTTCCACTTGACTTCTCAAGTGTTTAACATACAAGATCAGTTGGTGGTGATTTTGCTCTGCGGGAAGGTCTAGCAACTCTCGAGGCAAGCGAGAGATGTTTGGTGTACCATGCATCAAGCTAGATATTTATAATCCCAACTGCTGGTTTACAGCCTTTAAGACTGCTTTGTCTCTGCCATCCTTTGCCATTCTTTCTTGGACACTTACTGATGCAACTCCAAGGAGATTTGCCTCCACCTGACAAATGGTCTTATCAAGGTTGACCTTCAATAAGGCGAAGTCATCAACCTCTAACTCATGTGCATTCTTGTCTTTAGGTACCGTAGCTGTCTCTGTGACAATTTCATTGTCAACATTCTTTCCTACGTGGACCTGCTTCTTCAGCTTCTTTACTGGCATGTCTTGAGGGACATGGTCAAATTCTGTGAAGTCCAACTGGTAGGATGGCCTATTTCTTTTCCTTCCTAGGAGATTCTCAAGCCAAGATATATCTTGACTAACCTCGTTGGAAGGATGGATGATAGGTCCCTAAATGCTTGACGAATGGGATTGTGCTGCAGTGTCGTGTGGTGGCGAATCCAAGTCAATAGGGACCAGTGACTGTTGCGATGGTGGTGAAGTGGGAGGTTCTGCTTCCACCTTTGGTACTGTATCAACTGCAACTGGTTCCATCATTGGCTCTATCTTAGCTGTGATTGTCTCAATCACTGGCTCAATTGCAACTGTTTCCAAGACTGGCTTAGGTATGTTTGTGGCTGTCTCCACATGTACCTCTTGCTGATTTGTGCCAACAATCTGTATTCTTCCCCTTGTGTACCCTGACATTCTGGCTCCTTTGGGAGGATTACTCCATTGCTCCTGTCTGGGTTTCTTCCTTGACGTGGAAGGTAGTGAAGGATGAACCGGTAGTGGCTCTGTGTGGGGAATTACTGCCTTCCTTGTCTTCTTGCTGTCCAAGTAGAGTTGGGTGTTTTTGACAACCCTACCCGTCCTTTCCTCTATAGACGTACTTTCCTTGGCATACCAATCCACTTTTCCAAGTGGTTGTGAGTCAACCTGATCTATGAAGAATGTAGGAAGAATTACTTCCCCATCATCATCGGATAGGCCTTCCATGCCCTCTGACACGAAGTCAGTTATTTGTGGAAGTCTAAACCGGTTGTAATTGCGTCTCCATACATCAAACTCATCTTAAGAATTGACCCAATAGTCCTCCATGGAAGACTCGTGTGAAGATTGTTGCTCAAGGTGTGCTGCATAGAGGCCTCTAGGATCATACGACCGTCTCTTGATGAGATACTTAAGATTAAGTCTCTCCATTTCGTGGTCTATGGCCTTGGCATTAGTTGTTGTCTTACACTTGTAAAGTCCCATTTGGAAAGGAAAGTTCGCAACCGTCTTGTGTTTGAGACACAAATGAGAATGAACTTTGGACAATTGCCGCAAGAATTCCATGAAGACCACCCTATCTGAAGGATAGCGGGGTAACATGGCAAGATGACCCTTGTATCTATATGCACGTATGTAGGTGTAGGTGGGGAACTGGATGAACCAATCCGTCCAGTCCACCATTGCCTCCTTGGTTGCTGGTGATATGCGTATATGCATCTCATGGTCGAGGTCTCTTACGGTGTGCATTAGGAAGAGGTCATTTATTGGCTTGAAATGTCTTTCTACCTGAGTGAACTCAAGTCGCGGGAAATGCTCATGGACCTTTTGCACACCTAATGTTCCCACAGTGTTTAATGCTCTGAATTGGCCTAGGAAGGCGATCAGGTATACAAGATATGAGCACACGTGAAACCTGTGAGCCTCTAAGAACCTGGTCAATTGCTTGTCGAGCGTATCACTGATGAGAGTGGGCGAGTCATAATGCTCTCTGTTGCTTACAATCTTGGCGATGATGTAGTACATCCATGACTGAAATTTGTTTGCCTCCTCCTGACCAGTGATGCGGTTAAGTAGAGTGATCATCACTGCATACTTATCCCGGAACTCTCCACGTCCCACATTCTTGGGTAAATTGGTCTTTTTCCCTTTAAGCCATGTTTCTGCCATTCTCTTCTGGCACTTATCTTTTGACACTTCGAATGCCTTTTCTCATTCTCTCACAGATATGACCACATTTGCTAGACATGGTGGAATGGCAAAGAATTTTTCGACATCTCAAGGCTTAAGGCTGCATATCACTCACCCATCCATCGATCGAATCTCTTGTGTGGTAGGATTGTAGTGCTTAATGCAAGCAATTACATACTCCATGCTCCATGCTGTGATGGGGATTGATGCTGCCTCAAGCAACTCGGATTGTTCGATATTCTGTAATGTGCACTGGTCTATGCATTCCAACCTTTTTGAGTCGACCTCTGGGTGTACTTGATGCAGATTGGTGTCTATTGTTTTCAGGAAGTCATGGACCAAGACCATTTTGGTCTTGTAATCGACTTGGGAGAACTGCATCCTGAAAAACTTAAAGATTGACTGTGCACACGACACTGTTCAGGTAACTTTTCTGAAAACCCCTAAAAATAGCCCCTGTCGAGAAGTATTTTTCTGGAAAAAACCTAACACTTGGGTATTGTAGGCGCTTCAATTCTGAACAAAGCCAGTTTGTCTGATTTTCAAAATAGTGATTTTTTTCAGGAAAACCCTAAAAATAGGGACAGCAAGGTTACTGTTTCTGGAAAAATTCAACAAGTGGGTTTTGTTGAAAAAGCTGTGCTGATCATACCCAGTTGGTTAGATCTGTGACTATTTGTTGTTTTCTTGGACATGCAAGAAGATCTAAGACAAGAAAAAGAGGAAAAAAGACAAGAAGAAGATTGGAAGTTATCAAATGTCTTTCTAGAAAAATTATGCCTCTTGATGCAACCTTTGATAAATTGTCCCTCTGTGCAACTGATCTTCAAAAATATGAAGAACAATGAAAACCCCTCTGTTAGATCTTCAAAAGATGTCTTGGAGAAGAAAATGCTATTCTTGGCTTTAACCTACAAAGAAAGATGTTGAATTATGATGCCTAGGCTTGATATATAGTGATTGATGTTGAAGCAATCAAGTTTGGGCGCCTACTCATGATGGAGGAGTCTTTCTACCTGATTTGGAGTTCACAACACTGATTTCCACCCATTTAGGGATGTTTTTAGACATGAAAAGGTTGTTTAAATAGACAACTTTAATCAACAGTCTTACTTTGACTTTAGGCGTCCCTTTGAAGAATTGAAGATATTTTCATTCTTTTTTTCATGGTGAAGTGCCTCTGTTTGATCCTTGATTTTGGTTCCTCAGTTGATCTTGAGGTGTTGCTAATAGATCAGTTGCTGAGATGGAACAACTCCGATGAAGTGTGCTTGGGAGCTGCAAAGCTCAAAACCTGAGTCTGATGCTTCTGATTCAGGGGTGCCTTTTCCTAGCAGGGGCACTTTTAGCTTCAGACTTAGTCAATTTCTTGAGTGTATTTTCAATTCCTCCAGTTTGACCCTCCGTCCTCTGATCTGAGATCATTGCTGACTGATGAGTTTGATGAGCTTGTTGAAACATAGGATGGATAACCAACTCAATCCTGGAAAGGATGACTGGTTTTACCAAACTTGAAAGTTGATTTAGGTACTTCAAAAGCATGGGCACCCCTGGCCACCAGGGGCACTTTTGCCTTGATGTGCATTGATTTTCCCTCCATTCTGCATTCTCTAACGATCAACAATTGCTATCGTTTGATGTGTCTCGCAGGCTAGCGAACAGGTTTGTTGCAATGCTGAGTTGATGCCGGGGAGATCACCTGAAGACAAGTTCATTCAAAAGTGACATTTGGATCATCTAATTCAAGGGCGCCCCTGGTTAGTAGGGGCACTTTTTCACATGTTTGACTGTCATTTTTGATAGTACTTGCTTGCAGCATCTCCTAACTTCGCTTATGTTCGCCGGTGATTGATGAATTAGGTGGCCTTGCTTGACGATGCGTCGGAAAGCCAACAAAAACACAAAGAAGATGACTACCTTGGTGAAAGTTGATGACTGTCTTTGACCCTTTGAATTCAAGGACGCCCCTGGCCAGCAGGGGCGCTTTTAGCTTGCAGTTTCATCATTTCCTTTGAAAAATCTTCATCTCTTCACGTTCTATGTTTGCCGTGTAGCTTGACTGATTTGAGCCTTGTCGTTGACGATGCGGACGCGTGCATCCTAGCAATCACCTTCATCGTGTTGTGTGTATGGGTGTTGGAAAAATGACTAAGGCATTTGATTGCCTAGCCTCATCTTGGTAGCAAGGCGTGCATTCTCCAGACTTAGTCAATTTTCAACATTTTTCATTTTTGAAAATCCCCTCCGTTGTAGAGCAT